>JALIZH010032933.1:1020000-1137500 GCA_030522465.1 Rhipicephalus appendiculatus
TGAATGGTACGCGTTTCTTTTCGTCGAGGTTCTGCGTAATTCACAATTTGTATGTTTCATCTTAGGAAAGGTTCGGCTGAACCCTAAGGCTGTGTCCTGTGCGTTTCTTGGCGATGTCCGCCGCATTAATGATACTGTAATTGCCGGGGTTTTACGCGCCAAAACCAGCATATAATTGCGAGGCACGCTGTAGTGGAGGTACTCCGGATTGATTTCGACCCCCTGGGGTTCTTTATGTGCACGGATGCTCTTCGCATTTCGCCCCCCATCTAAATGCAGCTGCCGTGGCCGGGAGTCGAACCCGTGCCGTCAAGCTTAGCAACGCGACACCCTGCAACTAAGCTACCACGGCGGGTGTGTCCGGCGCTTTCCCTACGCAAGTTAGAAATGCCTCAACCCTGGAACGCTCACCAACTTACCCAGCTTTACTCACTAATGCGTTTAGGCGAAGACAATACGGTGTTGCGGAACCTTCAGTGCTAACAACATTAACGCCGACAGTCATCGTGAGATGGTTCCATGGTTCCTGGTAGATTTCAAATAGCCGTCCCAATTTCTCTCTGCTGTGTGTTGCAGTGGGCTAAGCGAGAATAACATTCACCAAAAGACATAACGCCAGAGCAATAACATTGCTGATGACGCTATACATGACTAGCTCTCGGAAGCGCTCACTGAAGGCACTTTATACTGACACTTAAGTATTAAATATGGTACTGGTCAGTTTTCCAAAAGGGCACTAAGAAACGAAGGAATGCCGAAAGAAGACCATCAATGGCAATACCTCAGTATACGTCGGCTTCTAGAGTAGACGCACTTACCTTAAAACAAACTCGTCAACACCACTTCTCATACCTCGTAATGTTTTCAGTCGTTTTTGTTCTTTTATCCTGTTAATGGTAACAAGCGTGAACGTAATTACATAAACCCACTACAGCTCAGAGAGCTATATTTTCGTAGTTCTGCGTTGTTGATACGCTTCTTCTCTTTTTTTTATTGCATAAGCTTATTTTCACGGCCAGTTAAAGGTATATAAATGTCCCAGTGTCTGGTTTATTTCAACCTGATAAGCTTGTTTTGCCCTTCTTGTTGGTTTCTGAGCGAGCGGCAGTAGCACTTAGACAAATTGAAAACCGTGTTCCGTTAAGGTCGTACATTTGGGAAAATAAAACGCGCACATACAGACACACATCTGTTTTTAGAGTGCTACTGTCCGAAGTTTTCTGGGGGGGAGTTTGTGCTTTTCTTTACTCATATAGTGTGGTTTAGGATGATGAATGCAATCTGCACCCAATATCTATTGTAATCTATCATACGACATCTGATAGTAAATAGAATGTTTGTTAGGCTTGCCAAGGAAGTTCTAGAACATTAGGACGGCAAGAAAATATCAGCTAGAAAAGTTTCCCGTCCAGCAGCAGCGGGTTTTAACACCAGCCTCATACGTGACGGCTAATCCATCGTGCACAAATTTATCGTGACGCCAGAATGTGGTAGCTTATACAGGCGCGTAGAATATGTGTGGAGCCATGGCTGTGTGCCCTGTAGACTTGTGTGTATTAACGTGATAGCGTTAAAGAGCTCGTTTCGCAGAAATTCCGGCGGCGGCGTTGGTGTCGGTGTCGGCGTCATTGGTTGTGAGCGAAAAATCATCATCTTGTCCGTGACCGAAAAATCGAGAAAGATCCAAATAAAATAAATAATAAAAATTTCCGGCTCCGAGTGAGGATCGAACCCAGGTCGTCTGCGTGGCAAGCAGGTGTTCTACCACACAGCCACGCTTCTGCTTGGCAATACAGTGAAAATAACTTCCTCTGCTTGGAAATGCAGTGAAAATAACTGTCATACTTCGCAAACGCAAGCGTCCTTTATATCGGCGTCGCCATATAACATCTAATATCCCAGTAATATTGCGTGGTACAAGCGTATATTGCCATCGGGCGTCAGAACATGTGACTGTCATAACGATTTCGTAGTTTAAAGCCGGCCACCCATTACAAAAGGCACACACCTTACTGCGCGTATTCCCTTATTACCACGTAGTGCGTGCATAGCAAGTATGCATAAAGTGGTTGAAGTACGCACTCGGGACAGGATATCGCTATCGCATTAAACTCGTAAAGGCGAAGCTTAAGGGTCCCCCCAATTTTTTTTATACGTAACTATACTGCGAGTGATTAGCCGGAATCAGTATCGAAGAACGACAGAGGTACAGTGACCTCGTTTACTGGCACCTCCGTCTCAATAAAGTTTATCTTCTGCGACATCTCCATCAAACGAAATCGGTGCGCTCATACCTATATCGCTGCACCATGTCACGCATGAGCCTAGATGGCAACCGATGCGATCATTTTTGGCTCTGTCATGTTAGGAATACCACGAAGTAGGATATTGAGGTGAACTATTGGTTTCAATCAAGACATCTGTAAAAAAGAAACATTGACATCCACCCTTTTGCTGCACGATGCTACGCAGAAACCCTTTCTCACAAAAAAGCGTTCCAGTTGGAGATAACATTTCCTGGTTCATAATATCAATTCGTCTTTCGGACGGTCGCTTAACAACCATAGCTGACCAAGGAGACAGCAGACTGCAGCGCGAGGTCGATTTATTCACCTCGAAGCACAAGGAGAGAACATTTGGCAAATACATTCTCGGGAAAACAGCAAAGTTAAAGAGGATTCAAAAAGGCAAAAGCTTTACACTGATAACTCGGTTGGTGAAGTGGCCACTCCGGAAACGCAGTGGCCCCGGGTTCAAATCCTGGACCAAGACGAATTTGGTCTGCAACTGCGAAGTATTTTCCAAGGTACGCTCTTACGAGTTTATCTTTGTAGTTTCGTTGTAAAAACGGATGGATGACAATCTCTACAACCTCTCTCTTTCAGGAACCTTCCTCTGGTATTGCCGGATTCCGCAAAACTAATTTGGTGTATTCATACTTGCGATTTTCCACAAGCGGCTGCTGTTCTTCATTTAAGAAGTGCTCCCTCCCATTTGTTTTCGGCTCCATACGTTGCAATTGGTACGTCATTGGTAAATAAAAGTATGGATGTCGAATTGGCCTACAAGTAGGTAACGTACCTTAACTGGCCGACCTTGTTACTGCACTAGCTGCATTAACGCAGAACGCAGTAACGTCGCATTACTGCTTCCTGTGGCATAATATTACTTATTATATATATATATATATATATATATATATATATATATATATATATATATATATATATATATATATATATATATATATATATATATATTCTCCTTTGGCAGTATAGGAGAGGGGAGGCGATGGGACCGAGCGCCGAAACTCGCGGCGACGACGCCAGCTGGGTGTCAGTTCCGGTGAGAGAGGTCGCATGTTTTCCGCACACGGAAATTGCGGACGCCGGTCGAGTGCGCGCTTACGCCAACCTAGCCATGAAGCGCTTTCGCATTATATGCCTCTTTGCAGCTGACAGTCTCTATCGGCTATCCGCCGTTCAAGGCTTTCCGAGCAACTATTAATGTCAATGTTCTACGTGCTTGCTGTACACGTAATTAAATCTGCAGAAGGATGCAAATGGTGGTGTGGCATTTGCACTGATGCACCGCTTCGGCGGAGCTAAAAATGTAGATGCGTGGAAAGTTGTAAACTCTTGGTGATTAACACGAATTACTGTAATTGCGTGGGTTTGTCAGGAATGCTCAACAGAACGCGAAACGTAAAAGAAAGAAAGCACTTTCGCCAATTTGTTGCGATTGCGCATATCTTTTTGCGTTACTTATCTCCTTTATATTTCGCAAGGCTTTGCTTGAGGGCTCTAAGCATAGGGTAAGGATCGCCGCACATGCCTTTGAAATCGTCTTTCTCGATGTCGAACACAACGACGCCCTTTATCTCTCGCTTGCCGTCGAGGAACTTGAATGATTTCGGCGAAAGAGACGATACGTAGTTGCGACCGGACCAAGCTGTGAGGCAGCCAGTCTCCCTGATGTACTTGTGGTTCCAGCTGGCGTCGTCCACTTTGCGGCAGATGTCCCAGTAACCGGAAAGCGCGTGTTTCTCGACGCGGCCTTTAGTCACTCCGGTGAGGGAGCCGTTTCTCACCCAGTATATGTAGCCGGCGAGGGAAATCGTGAAAAGAGTCTTTTCTTTGATGCCTTCGTCCCCATTGGTCTCGATACATCGTTTTCGCGTCCCTAATCACCTTCTCCAGTGAGTGCACCCGCAGGCCACGTACTGGATTGGGACAGCTGCCGATGGTGGGCGTGCCAAAGCGATGAGACATTTTGATGAACGCCTTCACGTTCTTATACGTCATAGGGTGAAAGTACCTGTTCTCCACGTCGCCGCTCAGGGGCAGGGTGAGCATAAACGTTCTGGACTTGAACATGGCGGACAGCTCCACGACGAAAGTGTCGAGCATACGGGGCCTGGTGATTTTTTCGGGCTGGAGTACATGCAGGACGAGCCCGAAGTTTCGAAGGTAGGGACGCTGTAGCCATTCCTTGATACTATTTGCGAATTCGGTTCTCGACGCAGAATCGTGTAAAGCCCTTGTCAGGTGCGCGTAGTTCAAGCGGGGCCCGCCGATTGCGATAAGGCGTCGCATGGAAGGGTCCAGGCCATGCACCACTGAACTGAACGTTTGAAGGTCACGTGGACCGGTAGTGGGATCAATGTTCAGAAAAGTGAGGTTGGAGCCGTCGCTTGTTGGCCCGAGGCAGCAGTAAATCGCCGAAGAGCACAATCCTACCGGAATGTCGCTGGGGGTGAACGGCAGCGGGTGTTCTGGTGCCTTGCTGTTGTAGAAGCAGTGTATTTCCGTCTTCGAGTATGTTGAAGAAAGGAAGAAAGTAAACAGAAGGAATACTTATCAGTCATTACACTGGCATTTGGTAAAAAATTAAGATGGTAGGTTTTACGCGCCAAAACTACAGTCTACTCATCGGGCATGGAGTGCGCTCTAATAATATTAATGACTTAGTGATGACTTAGTATCCACCTAAACGTAAGGGTACAGACGCTTTTGAGTCGCGCCGACTGAAACAAAGGCTACGTGGACAGGATCGAACCTCCGATCCCTGGTTCAGCAGCGCAATGAGAAAGCCACTGGGAAAACATGGCCTGCAAATGTGTCCCGTTGCCTGTTTAAGGAATTAAGTAAAAAGCATCTGACCGAGCAAAATGAAAGATTAAGTGCAAATTAGTATCCCCGTGGTTGTACATGTAAATATTAACTCGCACACTTACACCTGCTTAACAAATCACGTTGCTGGGCTAGTTGGTAATGCACATTTTTTCTTCTTTAAAAAAGTAAACCACCACAGATTTTTCTGAGGGGGGACGCAGAAAGGCACGAAAAAGGAACAGCGCCTGTCCTGTGTTATCTTTCTGCGTCCTTGTTTCAAAGATTAGCGCTGGTTTATTTTCTTAAAAAATAAAAATATATCGATAATGGCAAGACATTTTCCTCCCGCTTACGAACATCCAAAAGTTGGTGTTCTACCAACACACGAGTGCATTGGCTATTGTGAAGTTAATACGTTTTCTGAGGAATATTATTCTTGTACTACCACCCCCCGTTCACTTTTAATATTATAGTTGCCGCAACGCTCGGACTGATTTTTTTTTTACTTTTAATACTTCCTCGTATGACATACATTCCCAGAAAAGTTCTTGCCGCTAGAAGCTCTAGTAACGTTAGTTAGGGTCATACAATGTACTGTAGAAGTATCTTGGAAATGACTAGTTGGCTCATGACAAAGAAATTCTGCAGCGTGAAGAAACAACTACGAGAAGAGACACATGAAAACCGGACGAGCGATGACTTTCAACATAATTTTTAATAACAAAATGTGACATATATATGGGTGCACATGTAATCGAAAAATCACTCGAAACCTGTGAGAAAATCATTTTTTTAGTAGTGGTAATGGTGGCGCACCCATACAACTGATTTGTTCAAGGTTAATGAAATATCCCTTTATGATTTCGTGTTCAACCTAATCACACGGCCGTTGAAAATACGCGTTGTTATGCAAAAGAGTGCATTTGCACTATTTGCAATGAAAGTAAGGTGCCCACCAGACTGGTTATTTAACATCCGAAAATTGTGTTCACGCGCATGTTTGTTAAAACACCTTACCATCAGGATTATATAGAACTTGCCAGAAGTTAAACGGTATTTTGCACACAACTTGACTAGTGCACTTGGTGGATTTCAAACATGCTTTTGTTCACATGTCTTCTGCGCGATTTTTTCGGACACGGTGCAAACGCTTGACAACTTGCACGGAGCAGTGAAAGCTGTGTTTACTGGCTGTTTACTTCCAATTTTCTTTACATTATGAGAAACTTGATAGAAATAGGGGATTGCTTGAAAATTTTCTTTCACCTTTGTTGACCCTATTCTCTCTCTCTTTTGGTTTATTCAGACGTTGAAAAAATCACACAAGTTAGAAATGAGGCCACGGGAATAGTTCGGGTATTTCAAACGCTTGACTTGCTCTTCAAAGCTGCTGAACCTTCAAGTGCTCACGAAATTTCCTTAATAACGACTGCAAGCAGTTTATCGATCTACCTCGTTTTTCCAACTTAGAATGAGCGCTGGTATAAGGCAAAATGCTTTTGCCTGACCTGAGCCTGTACGTCCAAGAAATATGATTGACAGTAAAATAGAACTTCATGGCCAAGAAAGAATGCTTTTTTTTTTTTTTTGTCAGCGCTTTTCATGTAAATTGCAATCCTTCGGGAGACTTTCTACAGACAACGAGGATTCGTTCAGTTGTATTAACAAAACATTTTTTGGATTCCTGAACAATGATCAAATAATCATCCACGAACGTAAATACATTAATTACACATGTGTTAACAAGCTTCCGCTGCACTAGCTTATCTACACGAGATTAAAAAAAATATCGCACAAGATGGCTGCAACAAAACAACCACCACAAATTTCAGATTTCTGAGTGTATAATTCACCAGTGAAGCAAATAGCCACCGTCCGAAGATAAAATTCTAGAGCTGTCAAAAAGTTATCCCAGTAAGATTCATCCCAGTTCATCCCAGTAGAAAATTTTGATCGTCTACTTCACCGTGCTCTTCAATCTTTTGTCGCACTGCATTAGATAAACTGGGGTGAGGCACAGAATAGTACAAATCTATGACATCGATGAAAAACCGGTCACGTCCTTCCACTGTTCTTGTAGCAAGAGTTGCACAACTTCAGTCGAATTATTCACAAGATATGGGTCATTGAGCACAAGCCTGCCCTAATTTTCTTTGAAGAAATCTTCCCTACAAAAACTGACAGGTACCTCGTTCTGATGCGATTACTCGTAGCGGGAAGTCGAGCTTGTGCGTCTCGCACGTAAAAATACTCCCAAGATGCATTTATTTAGATAGTCGCATGTTTAAAACCATCTAATTTAAGGGATTAAATCAACCCAACTGCCTCTTTCCCATAACACCACATTTTTGAAACGGGCGCATGATAAGCTTGATCGCGAAATGAATTGAGGCCTATTTTATTAACCTTGAAGGAAGCAGTTGTATTAGTACACCGCCACTATTATTACAGAAAAAAAGAAGTTGATTTTTTTGACAAGTTTTGCCCGATTTTTCGGTGATTTGCGCACCCATATACATATATGTCAAATTTCGTTATTAATAATAACTTTTGGGGGGTTTATGTCCAAAAACCACGATATAATAATGAAGGACACCGTATGGAGGGCTTCGGAAATTTTGATGATCTGGTGTTCTTGAACGTGCACCTAAATCTAAGAATGCGGACCTCTAGCATTTCGCCTCCATCGAAATGAGGACGCCGTGGCGCCGGGATTCGATCCCGAAATTTTCTGTCAGCACTTGAGCACCATAACTACTGAACTACGACGGCGGGCCACATTTTTGTATTAAACGTTGAATTGAAAAGTCATCGCTCGTCCTGTTCTACGTTTCTCTTCTAGTTGTTTTTACAGCGAAAGCTGTTATGAGATCACAACAAGGGCCGTTTTTGCGCCGTAGTTGTCCGCCGCCACCGCCGGTGTCCCGTAACCACTATCACGCGAAATAAGAAAAAACTAACTAAATAAAAAACACCTATAACCGAATGGGAACCGAACCCGGGCCCTCTGCGTGGCAGCCCAGCGCTCTACCACTGAGCTACGCCGTTGCTTGAAAACTGCGTTGCAAACTGACCCTTATGCAGGCTTCATGTCGGGTAAGGAATCGCGTTCAACATATGTTGTAAAGCGTTTTAGAACAGTAAAGTAACAACCAGGCATCACGCAATGCGAATTGAGTAACGAGTGGGTCCTGCAATGCTCCAACCCATTACAAAAGCCTCAGGCATAGTTCTTCATCGTCGTCAGCCACAACATCAACAAAGTGCACATAATGCGTTACAAGTGTGTAGCGGGTACCGCGCTTTTCCGAAAAAGGACGAATAATGGCATAGTCGGACGCTTCCCCACTACACAAAAATTATGATGATTTATGGCGTAGTGGGTACCATGCAATTGCGCTTGTAGTAGTTGCCCCAAGAGTGTTTAAAAAAGGTTCAGAAAGGCCGCTCTCTCAGCTTTCGCTGTGACTGTGCTACGCGTTCAGCGCAGGCCTGGCGGTTTTTTTTTTTTTGTTCACGCTGCAGAATGTCTTTGCCATGTATGTACAGAGTCGTCCGCTTCCACCTTGAACACTGCACCGTGCGGCCAGCACTCCGCGGTGCGCTTCTCGTGGGCGCTTGGGGAACTAGTGGCCGCGTCGTCTACTAAAGCGCGGCGGGTCCGCTGAATCGCGCTAGCTTTGCGGTAGAGCTAACTTCGCTCTTGCTATGCACACGCAAGTCGAGAATTCGGCGCGAGTAGCAAAGGATGCACAAAACAAGGCGCAGTCGCTGCGCTTCTCGAGAATCATGGCCGATTCTCGATTTGCGTGCGCATAGCAACCGCGAAGTTAGCTCCACCGGAAAGCTAGCGCGAATCAGCGGAGCCGCCGCGCTTTAGCAGACGACGCGGAGAAAAGCCAACCTGCTGCTGTCACTACGCTTGCGCGCTAGTTCCCCAAGCGCCCACGAGAAGCGCTCCGCGAAGTTCTGGCCGCATGGTGCCGTGTTCAAGGTAAAAGCGGACGACTCTGCACAAAGACGGGGAAAATTCAGGTGGGTGGAAGCACATTGCACAGTACGCGGCGTTGTCCGTGATGCCTGCAGTTGAAACGACATCCGCCGCCACAGACGTGAATTAGGGATGCTAACATTCGTAGCGCTATTCTTGTAAACATCTTGTACACGCCGAATATTCCTTGAACGGCTCTCGTCGTTGTATCTTTATCGACGACGCCACGATAAGCGGACAGCAAAAAACGCGTGCACAATGCTCTGCGCCTGCAGAGCGCCCCAAACTTCCCGGATCGCGAGTTGTACCGAATCTTGTACCGTAATCTTGTACTGAATAATGCTTACGGCAGGACGGCCAGCAATGAGAAAACAATAATGTAAAACGTCACCCACGTAATGCGTAATCAGTGGATTCTCTCTCCACCTGAGGCAACTTGCCTTTTCGTCCCCTTTTATTTCCCTTATGCCTTTTATTTTAACATTTCAATTATGAGTGAACAGTTATTGTGCCATTATTTTGCCGGCATCATTACATGTTGCTTCATATAACTGTAACTAAGAAATGTCGGTCCGCTACATTTCATTCTTTATCACATTATAGGCAACACCCACAATACTTTGCTAGCCGAAACTTCTTTGTTTAAAGGCGTGTTCCCTATCAATCTTTTTTCCCTGTCGCTTCAGCTCAGCAAAAGCTTTTCGTCGAGCAAGTCAATCACTTCTAATGGCCAGTTGCATTCGTTAACAATACGTGATGATTTTCTGGAACGCGCTCTTTTATATCATTTTTAAATAATAGCTATTTATGATTACAACTCCTCATCTTTAACTGCTGTGCGAGTGACAACAGGTTGATTTTTTGATTCGAATCTTGTATTACGGTAAAAAAAAAATCATTACTGTCGTGTGACGTAGTTTTTACTATGGAATAAAAAAATTTGAGTGCCTGCCCTTTTTAAGGTTCTATATAGTAACATTCAGCGAACAGCTACAAAGCTATAGCCTACCATCAACCTCATATTGAGTGCGAATGGCGAAGCAATTTTTATTCAAGAGAGTTAGTGCTCATGTTATTTATCGAAGTGCGTGCGCACAAGTATAAATTCGAATTGTTTTGTAACGATCATACCTGATTCTGTTTAAGGAGCAACTATTTATATGAAGACAAGTTGAGGGTGTAAACCGCGCGGTTAGGTTAAAAGAAAGTGTTATCACCAACATAAGGACGCGAATATGAATCTAGTATTTTCTTCACATGGCTGCTCCGAACAACCGGATATCTGTGCACTGAAAGCACCCTACAATCTAAATAGCGCAGACTACAAGCATTGCCCACCTGGGGTCGTGCTGAGTCAGTTCTCCGTCGATATGGGGAGGCCATGCGGGCTCCGGGATTTCCATGCGTCTTGATTTCGCCTTCACCCGCCATGATACGCTGGCTGGGTGCATTGACCACGATTCCCTCGTCGGACGGGGCGGCCTTTTTTGCCAACAACGTGCCGGCGCTCCCCCTTGTGACTCTGTTTTCGATGACAAAAAAAGCAGAGCTGATTCTCTTTCACCTAGACAGACCGTATGCTAGGGAAATCAAGCGACAGTGTTTCTGATCAGTAACCAAAGATTCGATTCTTTTTTTTTTTGTCAATAAAGTTCGTGCCTCGCATCATTTTCTCGAGATAACAACTCCAAATTTTCACAAAAAATGCATTGTTGATCCACAATTAATATGATGCAGGTAAGAGCAATCATGCAGTAAGTGAAAATTTTAAGCAGAAGAGCAAAACATTTCGAAGTAATATATTCTGTATGGCTCGGAAGTAATGCGCAATTGTTGCGTGACATAAAACGCTAGAAATGGACGAAGACAAAATATAAAGCCTTCTTGAAAAAAAATCAACAACAGTTTGCGAGAAGAAACTGCAAATGTGCGAGATCCAAAGAAACAAGCGAAAAACAATATGGAATGTGAAACGCCGCAAAGCTTGTTAGCAAGGTGCGCATTTTTGAAAATCAGAACTGAGTACGCTCGTTTAAAAAAAGGAGAAAAAAAAAAGGTGCTCCGACACTTCCTCTCCCATTTAGCCAAAAATGTACGCCTCGCACGCTCACGCACGTGCTGCTCACGACACTTTTTCAGCACTGTCATTTTATAAAAGGGTGGTGTAGAAATGTACATTTTGCGTAGCTCAGTGAAGTGCCACAATACATAATTCCTGCTGTTCATTTCAATTAGTTGACACACTCGCCCAGTAATACACTGTCCTGTTTGTCTAACAATCATCCGCGCAGGTTAATCTGAGACGACAAACGACGTCTCCCCTACGTTATATGGAAAAAATATTCTGAAAAATTCATCAAAGAACGAACTACTTGCCTCTTCCACGTCAACTAGTTTGCACAAGAATGCCAGATGCCCGGAAGCGAAAAGAAAGCTCGTATGTCTACAGTGCTTTTAATGCGAGATAATTACTTGGTTAATTCTATGGCCCCGCTGTCACCAGAAAGCCGGCGGGGAAAAAAGCGGCACATGAATGAAGTCATCCGGGTCATTCCACGCCAACCGTCCCAGCCATTCTGGCGACCATCTCAAATGTATTCGAAAAAAAAAAATGTGCTGATATGCTGCATTGAAAACAGTGAACTGCTAAAATATTTTGGATAGAAAACATTTTTTTTATCACGTGGGAGCCTGCCGAATTTTGCAGAATGTCGCCTGAGTGTTGCTTATCAGAAAATTTATTCTGAGAGCATCATTTCTCGTTTCAGTATCAAATTTGGTACACTTAAGCAATGAGGTTTGTGTAAGGTGGTTGAAAGGTCAATGTTATTGCTGCAATTTTTCATGGCTATTTTACCATTTGTTCATATGGCAGCTTCCTCATTGAAATTCCCCATTGTCGTGAATGCGCATTCAAAAAAATTATTTTCTGTCCTAAAACAACAAAAATGTAGCGATAAAACTTTACATATAATAAGAACTATTTGTTTAAACTTTCGGTTGTGGTACAGGCTGATTTTTAATTGGAGCACCACGTGCTGTAAATTGTGTCTCAATGTGAACCGAAAGGATTCTTTATCGTAAGATTTACAAACTTCAGTAGTCTGAAAATATTTTTATCGCAAAATATACCTTTCGTAGAGTAAGTAATGATTGCTCAGAGATTCATTCATAGAGTAATATTACAAGAGAAATAATGCAAAGATACATTTTGGCAAGATCTCTGCAGGCGTGTAAGGCAAACAATCGCAGTAATATTATTCAGCTTCGAACACCTTACACAAACTCCTTGCTTAACATGTGAGCCAAATTCGGCATTGAAATGAGAAAATATTTTCTCCGAATAAATTTTCTGACAAATAACACTCAGACGACATAATGCGAAATTCAAAAGGCTCCCAAGTGACCAACTCTCTCTCTCCGAAATATTCTAGTAATTCACTGTTTTCAATGCAATAAATCAGCATAATTTTCTTCGCACACATTTGAGATGGTTCGCCAGAAGGGCCGGGACGTTTGGCGTGGAATGGCCCATCTTCAACACTGTTGACATGGCTTGTTCCAAAACCGAACGCTGAAATGCCGAACGTTAGCGGGCGATTGACTAGATGGTGCTCGAGTACCCGACAACGCGAAAGGCAGAGCGAGCAGCTACGGAGCGAGCACGGCGAACTGCAGTCGCTGCAGCGAGGCAACGTTCGGACCAATGCCAGAACGTTGCCAAATTGTCTACCTGCTCAAGCAGCCCGAAACCGATGTAGGGCGTGCAAAACACAATTGACTCAAGAATCAACACGACAACCATGCGCGCGGCTCCGGAGAACATCTACGAGCTCAGTAACATTTCGTCACAACGGTAAACTTCACGACACACTCAACGATAAGTTACGCTCTCGCATTTACACATCATAATAATTGCTTAGGGGCCCACATAGCTTAGTCTCAGACTATATGACTGGGCCTGTAAGTAAGGATTGACTGATTTGCGGAAGGAACAGACCTCCGTCCTCCATCTCTTTCTTTGGATGTTGCTGTGCATGCAAGACTGAACTGGAAGGTCCTTGTGTATCTGCAGATGCTTAACATCAAAACACCCCCCGCCTATTCCTTTATCAAAAGATGAAGGCAGTCACCGGTTTGATCACGCTTCGATAGGGACTCAGATTGCTGTCTGGTACACACACAAAAAAAGGGGGAAAAAAACGAAGCATGGCAGAGCTGCTGTTTCGTAGTCGCCATCGTTACCCCTTTATTCCCTGCTACGAGAACAATTCAACAGGATCCGTACGCCACGAGACGGTGCCCACGAGAGCGAGACGTTAGCCGTGTCTATGATCTTGTGACTTGTGGCAGATCGCATGGCGCTCTGCGTCTTCAGCGCTTTCTGTTACCATGAACTGTTCGTTTGAGCGCTTTGTTCAGAGCTTAGTTGCGAATTCTTTGTAATTAAAGACATACCGCGATTACAGTAGAATATGAAGACCACGATAATTTAGCGTGAGGTGTACTTATGTAGCCAAGCTGACGTACTTGTAACAGTCATCATCAGTCAAGTTCACAGTGTCTGCTTGGCATTAACACTAGGAGTAGTAAATGAGGTGACAAGTATGCCTGTAAAGGAGTGCCAGTCTCACCTTGGGACCGCGTGCCAGTGAACCGGCGTGGTGCGATGAATGGGTCCTATGGTGATGACCAGAGCCGCTGGGCTGAATGAGAGCTATGGCAAGCAGGGCGACGCTCGCCGCGGTGAGCAGCGCGCTGAGCACCAGGAACATCCAGCGCATAAGCTTCTGGTGGGGGGCCCCGAGGCGGCCCGTTCAGCTCGGTACTAGACCAGTCGCCTGACGGGTTGTAAGATTCCTCCCAGCAGGGACCGTTGTATTCGTTGATGAGCATCTTGGGCGGCGGCGCCTGTGAGTACCCAGTTTGCGGCGGTGGTTGTGAGGACCAGCTGCGGAGCCGCCCCTCCCGGGCCTGCCGGTGCTCTGCGGCAGTGCACGCGACCGCCCGCCGCTGCTAGCGATGGCCGAGAAGACGACCGATGATGTTGATTCCAAAGGGTGGCACACACCCACAGCGACCTGGAAGTGACGGTGAAACAGTACAGGTATATATAAATGCAACAATAATAATAATAATAATAATAATAATAATAATAATAATAATAATAATAATAATAATAATAATAATAATAATAATAATAATAATAATAATCATTATTATTATTATTATTATTATTATTATTATTATTATTATTATTATTATTATTATTATTATTATTATCATCAGTAATCATAACGTAGTAAAGTGCCACAACTTTCTCTACTTCGTGAGTTAAGTCAAATGCCTTGAGGTTCTCAGACACTGAGCATCTCCGACCATCCCGCATTTGATAGGCTAACAGCCCTTCGTCATTTGCTGCAATTCTTTTTAGACCTTTCGAACATGGATTACTGTCAAACATACATTATGGCTATATTACGCTGCAGCATTCCGCCTGTTGCAGTGACAATGTGGGTGGGACGCTCATTCCATTTTCGCGTGCCATGCAGGAAAAAAACACCCCTGAAAAGTCTCCGAAGGGTGTTTTTTTTTTTTTTACAGCGAAAGCTGTTACGATATCACAACAAGGGTCGTTTCTGCGCCGTAGTTGTCCGCCGCCGCCGCCGCCGCCGGTGTCCGTAACTAATATCGCACGAAATAAGAAAAATATAAATAAATAAAAAAACACCTGTGACAGAACGCGAATCGAACCCGGGTCCTCTGCGTGGCAGCCCAGCACTCCACCACTCAGCTACCCCGCTGCCTGAAACTGCTGAGCAAACCTGACCCTATGCAGGCTTCATGTCGGGTAAGGAGTCGCGTTAACGTGTGTTGTAAAGCATTTTAGAGCAATAAAGTAAGAACCAGGCATCACACAATGCGAATTGCGTAACGAGTGGGTCGTTCAATGCTCCAACCCATACAAAAGCCTGAGGCATAATTCTTCATCGTCATCAGCCACAGCATCAACAAAGTGCACATATTGCGTCACAAGAGTGTAGCGGGTACCGCGCTTTTCCGAAGAATGACGTATAATGGCATAGTAGACGCTTCCCAACTACACAAAAAATTATGATGATTTATGGCGTAGTGGGTAACATGCAATTGCGCTTGTAGTAGTTGCCCCAAGAGTGTTTAAAAAAGATTCGAAAGGCCGCTCTCCCAGCTTTCGCTGTGACTGTGCTGCGCGGTCTGCGCAGGCCTGGCGTTTTTTTTTTTTTTTTTTTTTTTTTTTTTTTTTTTTTTTTTTTTTTTAGGGTTACATTGTTTGAGTGACAATGGTAAGCTGTTCGATGAGATATTATTGGATTGCGGGGTGGAATAAAAAGAAGTCACAGTTACGCCGCAAGCGCGGAGTGATGAATACGATAGTAACAAATTGGAATTTCTTAAGAAGAAATGCTAGCAGCTCTCCCATTTAGCAAACACGGCTGCTGCACCCAGCGAAGTGACCGTCGTGGGGTCTATGGCTTCAACGCAAACTTTGCGATGAAAGCACGTGCGAAGCTATAATCCATCTGTTGAACCCCTCTCACGATATTAGCGCGCGAACACGGCCGACCACGCTGAGTAGGTCAAAGTGCAGCACCAGCAGTACGCAGCCCAGCTTCGGCGAAAGACGAGCAGGGCGACGCCCTTTAAAGTGCGAACTCTGCTGACTTTTTGCGCCATCTCGTGGGTAATAGTGAGCAAGCCTCTGCCACGTTGAAGCCCCTCAGATATATATATATATATATATATATATATATATATATATATATATATATATATATATATATATATATATATATATATATATATATATATATATATATATATATATATATATATATATATATATATATATATATATACCATAAAGGGGACGGGGGGGGGATGACCGCCGCTGTAGCTCAGTTGGTAGAGCATCGGACGCGTTATTCGAAGGTCGCAGGTTCGGCCCCTGCCAGCGGCAAGCTATCTTTTCGTCCACTCTTCTTTCGTCACATTTACATTACAATTACTACTAATTACTAATAACATCCCCTATACTTTCCTTGGCATCATTGTCTGTTAGTTCTCATTATATATATATATATATATATATATATATATATATATATATATATATATATATATATATATATATATATATATATCTGTACATCCAGTTCTGCGAGAGGTGTGACATAAAAGGAAGTAAAAAAGGGGAAAAGTATTAGAAAAAAGTTAGTGCCGAGTATGCAAAGCTGAATGATGGGGCTAGCTCGTAGTCCATGATGGCGTCTTAGCGCAAAAACTTTTGGATAAAGAACGAAATTAAGGCGACACACACAAACGATAAACTCCGTACGGGAAACCTAGTTTGTCTTTTCGTTGAGAAAAACGTTCCTAGGTTTCGCTTATCACTGTTGCTAATGGCACACAGCAAGAAATCTAAGTTATGTCTTTAGCGTAAATTCTCAGCCTCAGCCTTGCGTTGCTTCAATAACAGATCCTTGAATCGGCGAAACACATAATTACAGCATGAACAGCCTTCTGCTTAAATAGACTGTTCGGAAACGCAGTAACCCCGCCATTTCTGTTAGAGGGAAGAAGGCACAAATCATGGTCCTTGAGCTACGAAGCCACCCTGAAACAGGTACAGGCTTGGCTGACCTACAACGTCGAAGCATATCTACGCCTTCTGAAACAGTATCGGGTTTGTCCAAATGAGACGCAAGGTCCGCCACTTGTCGCACAAGAGACAGGAGCCTAACGCGTGTGTCTTCTGCGTACAGTGTGGAAACACATGAATCAGGTCTGTCGTTGAGAGTTAAGCGCTTGTGCGTGTCACCTTCATTTTGTCCCTTGTCCAAGATTTTTCGCGCTATGAGGACGCCATGTATGAAATTGGTCGTGCGGTGTTCGTAATACCGTCAAGCACAGCTTCTCGTGTTGAGCTGATTGGAATTACTTATACGACTTACATGCTTGTCCAGGGTGTTACATTGTTATGCTTACGTTCTTGCTACGTGATGAAAGCATAAACGTTAGCAGCCATTCTACCCTGGTGTCCGGGTCCCCATGGTATAACAGCGGGCAAAAATACAACTGGTACTCAGTTTGAACGCAGCCCATGGCCTTACTGCTTTTTCCAACGCCGTATTCACCAACTCGTCCTCACGGAAAACTGCGCTCACCGTAATAGAGATTTCATTCCTGGAAATCATTGGTTACTGGAAGGCACTGTAAATAAAATGGCTTAGCTTTAGAAACGATATGAAAACCTACATAGACAGAGATGCAATCGTGTAACACTTAGTCAGTGATATGTATCTTCGTGACTGTCCTCTTACGTAGTTCGATGTCCTGTATGCTCGCAAGGTTATAGCGCTATAGCGTCAAGGCTGAGAGGCTCTCAGTAAAACAGTATTAGCGAACAAAGAAAGAATTTTCATGCAACATCGTTTATTTTGTTGTGAAGAAATGTGGCATTAACACGCTCAAACAAACAGCACAGTCGTGCAAAGATAGCTGTATTGTTGTAGCCGACTGTGTCGCTCTGTGAGTTTAGTTGAAGTGAAAGCTATGCGCGCGAAGTAAGTTGTGTTCACATAAACTATATAGTTCAGATAGTATCGAGTGTTCGGAACCATTTCTTTTCCAGCGCAGATACGGTGTCCCGTTTGTCGAGCTTTATTTAAAGCCCACATATTTTCCAATAAAATCATTAGCTGACAATTTCGCGCCTTTACTGGTTCACGAAACTTGGGAAAACTGCATACCAAGAACGGTGGGCAACCTCTGCGCAGCTTCGGCATACAGTGCTGCCAGGCGTGCCGCTTCCTTCCCTAGCGTCGCGCTGGGAGCAGGTGCGCTAGTGTGCGGATTCGACCGGCCACTCTGCATGCGCTTCGCAAGAAATAAGGGGAGGGAGTCAAGTCGCCTCTCGATTGGCTACTTTAAATTCGATCCATCAGAGGCAACAAAATAATGCAGACTGCATTCAAACTCGGTAATCGGGTTCCGCCACTTCCACCAGGCTCGGTCCCACAACACGCGAAGCCGTGCATTTACGCACAAATGCAAGCTATTTATATGTTGTCTTTTTATAGTTTTTGTAATTTTTCTACTAATCGTATCATAGAGGGATCGCTTCGGCCGATAGAGGTGCAAATTGCTATTTCAATTTCTAAAAGAAGCCACAATTATTTGGTAATTATACATGCGTCGCTAACGATAACTAATCCTGGACGAAAAGTTTGGTGAAAGCGATTACGGTAAAGAAAGTGGTTATGATATTCTGCTTGCAAAGGTTACAAGAAATATATTCTATAAGCATGCGTATAAATCGCTATGCTCAGAATGGCTGACAGGCTCCAGAGCTTTTTTCCTTTCATATTTTCCCTTGTTTCAAAATATTTGGGAACGCATAACTTCAATGAGGGCAGGGAATGTGCCCTTTGTGCCATGGGTATACTGCCGACATTTTTCTAAACATTATTTATACATATGTTTTTTTTTTTTGAACAGCTGCAGTTATAACCAGCCTCGATGAAAACAAAGAAGCAAGGCATATACCAGCGGCTGTCCCTCCAAAAACTTCAAAAAAAAAAAAAAACGCGTGCACGTGCAACTTTGCACATATTATGATTCCACATACCGCTTGAGAAGGACTTCCAGACAATGTATTAAATGTAGAAACGCAACTCTAGAACACTCCACCCTGATGATGTGCGTTTCAAATATGTAAATACTGCGACGATATACAAAAAGGCGAACGATACCACGCAAGGCGAGCGACATAACGAAAAATGAAGACTGAGGATGCTAAAAACGCAAGGCAATCAACTTCGCATGCACTGAGCACGCACTTTCTACGATTGCCCCTGCCCGGTCGCTTCAAGCGCACACGCAATGCACCACTGTGTGCGCTGAAAAGGCTTCGCTTCGACAGAGAAAACAACGTGAAGCAAAAGCCGTCGCTATTCTCAGGATCTTCTATAACCCCGAAGCCGGTTCAGGTTGATTTTCACTCCACTACACCTGAATTTATTTTCATTACTACTACTTTATTTAGCGACGGCGTTTTTGTTTATATTATTACGAAAATTGGGCCGTCTCATGCCCTGTAGGTCGCAATCAAGTTCCGAAAAGAGAGAGGGAGAAGGACTAACAATGTTGCTATGGGTTGGGTGCGGCGAGCGGGAATGTTGTTTTCAGTTTTCTGTTTGCGTTTAGGCGGCCACTTTTCGTCCCGCACGCACCTGCTCTTTGATGCGTTCCCCTTCCACAGATTGCTTCGGTGCATTCGCAGTTTGCATGGGTGCGTAGGTTGATAGGCTTTCTTCTAACGTGATTGAAAATAGATACAGAAATTACGGCAGGTCGAGCGAGAGGTGTATGCCATTCTTTTGCATGGCGTAAGGACAGAAATATTAAAGTACGAGGCGTCGCCTCCAATAGCGCCATAACCTGAAACATTTCGGACAAAATGTTGTTATACGCAATACCATTCATGCAGTAAATAGACAGTATGGGGGCGTATTTGCTAAGTTTCATTCTCCGTAGGAAATTCCTTATCTAAAGGGTTCTTGCCTTCATATAGGATTGCCACCGCAACGGAGGTGCAGTTAGATCGCGATGTAATGTGAGAGCGAGGATGAAAGGAAAGTTTAGATTAAAGGTTAATCAGAAAAAAAAGCCCCCCCTTCTTGGGGGGCCCTGCTTCTCGGCGGATTCCTTTGCCACGAGTGTACCGCACCGCCAACGAGCGCTACTATGGAGCCGGTTCTGTCAGAGAAATGGCAGTGCGGACGATGGTGAAAAATGGCCTCGCTCGTTATAATGTGCACGAGTGCCGAACCAAGTGGTCTCCGCAGGCAGTCGTTTCCACACTCGAGAAATATGCGGCTACGGCAAAATAGCACCATGCCTAAAAGGGGCGGCGGGATAAGAAGCGCAAATATTCCTCCAACGTCTTCTGCGTAAGCTGTTTTCGCGCGTGCTTTTCAGGTTTATGTGAGCCTGCACCATAGTAGATGCTAATGTTCTCACTCTTCATTCGAAATCCACACATCACATTCATTAGATCTGGAAGGTGTTAAGCGAATAAAAACGAGTCCTTAAACATATAATTAAAAAAATTGTTTTAGCACTGCTGGTCACGCACACTCCGAGGTACACAACATGAAATAATAACGACATGGACCGGAGGCTACGCGTCCCCTAATTTTACCGCTAATTTGTGTCTGAATGAATCAGTTATGTGCCAGTTATATGTGCTAAAATTGCGCAGCACGATGTTGGATTTCTACCAGAACACGCAGGCAACGAAAACCACCTGCCATCTTTGAGTATGACCACCGACATCCTAGCTAATCACCTGCGACAGCTCAGTTTATCGCTCAAGCTAGATCCACACGACGGGGCCGGACACTTATTTGACCTGCTGATGAGTTCGGTGTCGCTCAGCGCCAATGAATCAAATTATAGACGCGTACGCTGAAGACAGGTTATTAGCGGAACAATTAATCGGAGCCATGCTGCATCCGCCTCGTCTGTGATGTGATTTAGTGATCTCTCCGATACTAATGTTTTCAATCTTTGAGAGCCCGTTCATCGTGTAAATGGAGGGTTCCGAACGAAAGGCCCACCACCGTGGAATGGGACATGATGTTTGTAATTGCCGTAAAACCAACAGTTGAGCGAGTTGATTACTATTCGTAAAAGAGTTTCAGCGCGCACAAAAGACAAGGTTAAAGAACGTTGCAAGCCGGTATGGTGTTGACGGAGTTTTCAGCGCTCCTAAGAAAATGCAAGAAATCTGGCAAACTGTAGCAAGTTTTGCGAAAAACAGAAAGAAAATGCTGTTGTGCTCTTAAAGTGGATTTCTAGTTTATAAAATGCCGAACCGGTGTCGTGTAGCAATACTGGGTAATATAGTGTACATGTTTCCCTTAACTTACGGTAAAATGTACGTAGAACAAACTGGTCGCGGTATTAACTCCCGTATAAAAGAAAATCCGAATTCAGTAGGAAAAGATAATTATTCGCACCTGTGTAATCATAGTAAACTGTCACTGTGTCACTGTGATCCTGTGTTCTATGACACTACTGTTTTGTTCAATAACCCTTGAAATAACTGAGGCGTGTCACATTAGAAATAAGTGCGCGGATAGATGTATCAGTGAACCTTCAATTGCACTCAACGACAAAAAAATTGCATTATTGAATTCCGCATGGAATTTCTATCTGTTTTTCTGTTTATGCATTTTTTATAATTCATGACTCCATTCGCATATGCTCAGTGAAAATTTCTGGTGCTTATATGTTCCGTGATTTCCAAACATAAACATTTGAGAGTTAAGCGCTCGTTTGTCCCCTTCCCTATGTGATTGTATTTTGTGCACGCTGAAATCTTGCGATGAAATGCTTTCACCCCTTTATCGTATTGGTTTTCCTTTCCAACTCGGCAACTGTGTGAAGGCAACTGTGCGATTGGTGAAGCCGTGTTAGCTTCACCAATCGCCTTATGCTTCCATGAAACGACAGCACGAAGTATCGCATCTAATGTACAATTACATAAGCATCTATTGTCGACTACAGCACTCGTTTCACCTGCAACAGATGTCTCACGCTTCAATATATTCAACACTTGCGCATGTTGGTAAAACACAGTAAAAGAAAAATCCGACAGGTCACACGCATTGGGGGAATTCCATGCGAAGCAGTATGCGAGTAGCAGCCTACGCCGGATTTTTTTGCTTTGAGACAAGCGTTACGCAGAGAATCGACATCTTTGTGTAAATTGAGTAGTTGTGTGCATATCGTGGGCTTACCAGGCACGCCGAGTACAATGGCGTGTAAAGGGTAGGTCGCGGTCTGACGTAACGTAGGCACTCACTTTAGCGCAGAGAGGTCAGTTTTATCGCAACGAAGTGCGCGGTACGGCGCGATGACGTGCACATCATGAAAATAGCGGTCGTAATCGTATTCGCGCAATGCTTGACTACAGCATGCGGACTCACAGGTGTACTTATGTAATGTTTATTACGTGGATATAAAAGCGGATAGCTAAGAGTGCAACCACAATTGACGTTGTTCTGACATGACGCTTTTTTAGGGTCTGTTTTCGAAGTAGTTTGAAGCGCTGGCGTGGTTCTGTGTTAGAATACTTGACTGCGATGCAGAATGCCTGGGTTCGATTCCGGCTCGAGCCTTGATTTTTAAATGCGAAGCATTTCTTTGTGTAGTGCAGGCACTTTTAGCGTATCTATCTATCTATCTATCTATCTATCTATCTATCTATCTATCTATCTATCTATCTATCTATCTATCTATCTATCTATCTATCCGCCTACGTCTAGGTGCTTTCGTGATCACGCCCTTAACTTGGAGTATGGGAGGGTAAGATGCTTTGACGAATATGACTCGCTGGTCATCACATGAATAATGTGAGAATCCCGTCGCGTACGTCGTCAAACGCTTTCCGTCAGACACGTGTGGCACATACCCGTATACCGCGGGTGGGTATGTGCCACAGGTGATTAACAGTTTATATCTACCCAGGAACGGCGAGAACAGACATTGGTAATTTTAACGCGAGAGCGTTAAGAAAAAGTTGACATCGGCAGCATTGACCCGACAAATGCAAGGAATAAATGTCAGGGTCCCAGCAGGAATCGAACCCTAGCATTCTGCGTGGCAATAAGGTATTCTACCACAGAGCCACGCCAGAACTCGGACCTGCTTCGTAAAAAGACACTATGCAGGCGTAATGTTGGTGAAACGTCAATTGTGGTTGCAGTGCTGGCTCTCTAATATTAATAACATTACATATGTACTCCTATGATACAGCCGTCACGTCGGGTTAACGTCAATTGTAGTTAAGCGCCATCCACTGAACTTGATTTATGTAGCTGTGTATAGGACTACCATCCTCGCGAGCACAAGCGCTACATATCAGCTTCCCACTTCTGGTGTTCGTAATACCCAAGTTGCTGTTTGCATCGTTATGCAACTGTAAACAACTGGTTATATAAAACACATGCGACTTTTCAACATATGTCGGTGCGTAGAACATTTGTACATATATCTAGCGTCATTTTGTAACGTTTCGCTCGATAAAAAATTACAACACAGCCACCTTCACTCCGCATGCTTCGCATAACATCGATTCCCAAGGTACGTGGGATCTGCCGAATTTTTATTCGTTGCTTCTGTCGGGATATTTCATCCATCCACAATGCCGCCGACGCCGGCAGCGCATATTCTGGAACACGGGCTTTTTCATGCTGTCGCGTTAGGCTTTCCGAAGTCTACGTTGAAATAGACTATGAATCACCTGTGGCACATACCCGCATACAACAGGCAGCGGTGTGCGGGTATGTACCACAAGTGATTATGCGGGTGTGTGCCAGAAGTGACTGGTGGAAAGAATTTCATGAAGTACGCAACAGGGAAGTCACGTTATTCATATCCTGACCTGCGAATCCTGTTCGTCGTGCACTTACATGCACCTATGCCAATTTTGGTATATAAATAGTTAAGGGCACGAGAGTGCCAATACGTAGGCGGCTAAATAGGTAGATAGATAGAAATGGTCAAAGTGCCTGGGGTTCGCTAAGAAATGCTTCGCATTAAAAAAAAACACCTCCTGATGTTAAAAGCAAATAAACACGCTTGTATACCCAAATGACTTAAATATAAACATACGGGCAATAATATAATTGTCGGGGTATTACGTCCCGGAACCACGACTTAATTATGAGTAACGCCGTGGTGGAGGGCTTAGGAAATTGCGACCACGTGCGGTTCTTTAAAGTGCACCTAAATCTAAGTACACGGGCCTCAACCATTTCGCCTTCATCGAAATGCGGCCGCCGTGGCCGGGATTCGATCCCCCAACCTTCGGGACAGCAGGAGAGCGCCATAATCACTAGACCACCATGGCGGGTAGAGTTCAAGGGAAAAGAAGTTCACTACAGTTTAAATGGTTTAATTACCATTCTCCGCCAATAAATCCTGTTCCTACACCATGCTACCCTGGTGCAGGTCGCGGAATCGAATCCTGGACGTGGCGGCCGCATTTTCGATGGAGGCGAAAACGCTCGAGGCCCATGTACTTAGATTTAGGCGCACGTTAAAGAACCCCTGGTGGTCAAAATTTCCGGAGCCCTCCACTACGGCGTCTCTCATAATCATATTGTGGTTTTGGGACGTTAAACCCCTCATTAATTATTATTATTATGCTACCCTGGTGCGCGAAAACAAATAAGCCTTTGCTATTCGGCCTCGACTTATCAGTCACCATCCCCGGCTGGCCTACTTCAGTGATAATGTGGGTGGATAAGCACTAAGACCACTGAAGAAATGCGAAAACGGATAACATCGGAATTCAGTTGCTATATAGTTGCCTCCGTCCATCATTCAGAAAACTTAGCTCATGTAGCTGCTACTCGACGAATGACCATTACTTAAGTAGTTGTCTCTTTGTCATGCATGTAGCTGTCGTGGGTCCCAGTACCGGCTAGTCCGTAAACTATGTTAGGTAAGAGATCCTTCATGATTAATGACCCGAACTGCTTGTAAACGGCTGCCCCAATGGCCCACTCAACAGAAAATACGCAATGTCATATCTATTTTCGCGTTCTATGCAGAAGAAACACAGAAAAGTAAATTAGCCAACTCAACGTAGTTAGCGGGGTGTGTCAGATAAGGTTAGATTTATGACGTAAATGGAAAACATGTTGGGAATAAGCTAAGTCAATGTAAACGTTGCACTAATATTGACAGTGATCACAATGACTAGTCTCAAAGAACACCATGAACAATGCGATGTGCAGCAAGACTATTTTCAACAAATTATTCAAGAGCCGAGGAACTACAATGTAAGATCTTTTTTTAATAACGAAATATGCGCCTTAGAAAAGCAATAAGTCTGATGGTATTAACCCGCAAACCCATCGAAGATAAAAATAGTTTGTAATAGTAAAAAAAAAAGCCAAGGAGAATCTGTTAAAACGCATCGAATTATTAGAGACTAGCACCGAGCTACTGCTTTATTTGCCTCCGTTATTTTTTTTCCTCATCCTCTTCTGATTTTTCAGCGGTCTGTACCAGCTTTAGGAAGCGTGCACATTGGGGCGCTTTCCGTACCCCGTAGAAGGGAATCACAGAACATTGGTCGCTGATTGGAGGACAAGAAAAAAAATATCAGCCCATGCCGGATTATCACCACAGATAGTTGTTTCTCACGGTGAAGCTCAAAGAACCTCTATGCATCGGAACCCAGCTTCGCCAGAGGAAAATGACTGGTCGTCAGGAGCGCGCGGCTGTACCGCATGAGCGCTAAAATGGAGAGCAGCAGCTATAGCGGGGATTAGGCGGTAAGCGGTAGGTGTGGACGCTAAGGAAACGCTCATCGATTACAACTTGGTCCGATCGGCAGCCGTGGCTGCACGCCACGGCGTTGAAGTTGTGCGTCAGGTACAGAAGAGAGAGCAATCGAAGATGAGCTTCCGAGGGTTCCAGTACGATCACGCCAGCCTATTCCGGACACCTGCCATTCGCGCAGCGAGTTCGCACGTCGCGGAGACCGTTGAGCCCATCAAGGGCCGCCCTCTCAACTCCCTCCCGACCACACAGCCCTCGCGCCTTTGTTTAAACGTCTTGCACCTCCTTGTGCGGGCGTCGTTTGAAGGACATTATGTTTTTTTTTTGTTCTTTTCTCGAGTCGGGGTGAGCACTTCCTTGACGATGCTGGATGAGTCACACGAGCAAACGAAACAGAAAAGTTTTGTAGAAACGAAGAGTATGAAGATATTCACACTGTTGGTGTTTTTGCTCTAGTAGACGCAAATCGGCACGTCTATCTCACTTCAGGCCTTCCTGTGCAGCGCTGCTTCTAAAGAACCTTGGCGGTGCTCGAACCTATTTTGTTGGTCAGGAGATCCTTTTCAGTTCTGCTTCAGGGAACATTCAAGTGTGCCACACGAATGGTATGACCACTGCGAACAAATAAGGAGTTGCTGGGCAAGCTGGTTTTCAATCTTATTCAGAATCGTCGTCAACACCACCGTGAAGTCCTTGCTTTAGCGAAGATTTGCTTAACGTATGACTCATTCAAAAACTTTAAGGCCGATTGGCGCGAGCAGGACCACGTCAAGAGACTAACCAACTGATTTTATTCTGACCCGCGGGCAATGCCATGTATTGTCGAAAAAAAAAAAAAACAAAGCCTTATGAAATGTCATATTTCAATCACATACAGACGAGACAGCTTGTATGCCATGACGACTGGCTGAGCGGTGGCGAGCCGCGCTTCTCAGTCCACATCCAGTGGACGAACTCTAGGCTTTCGAGAGAGCCAGGACCATCGCCGAGAACCTCACACGATGTGCCCCGGACGATGACCCCTGGAGGCCTAGCCTGGGCCAGCAATTTCTCGCTGGACCCTTAATACAGTTTAATTACCTACCTACATACAACGACACTGTGCAAAAAAAAAAAAAGATGTTTCTTCCAGTATTGGCGGAAAAAAGTCCATAATCCAGTGTCTACATACTGTGGAGCAATGTGGATTGGAATTTGGAAGATAACAAAATAACAGAGAAGACGCTGGCCTTATGCTGCATTCTATCGAGTATATATTTTGCAGATATTGCAGTAAAATGCAAACTAGCACTTTTTCGTCCATTTTTTACATCACATACATGCGGGAAGTATGCGGAATATATATATGCAACCATTTAGATGAAGAATAATATTATTGTTCGAAAGGAAGCCTGCTGCACGTTTCAAGAGCGCAAAAATGTTCCAAAAGCCGGGTGAGTTCATGATTAAAAATATGTTCTCCGTCGCGACAAGTCGGCGTGCAACAACAACCGCGGCCCCCCTACTGGATGTGTACAGAGACATACGAGACTAGCAGTGGACTGGGCGACCTCCGCTCATTTCGTGCCAGTGCACACTGAGGATGCCACCCGCGTAGGTGGCGAAACGTCTGTGTAATTTTTGTTATATTTTGTTATGTTAAGTCGGAGTACATATTTTTAATCGTTTCAAGTGCGTCCGTCGGTGTTTTTTGCCATCACCTCTCAGTCAAGAAGCACTCAGCGTTGTCGACGGAACACTCAGTGGTGTAGTGTATTGTCGGCTGCTGCCTGCGCTGGCGATGTACCATATAATATTCTTTGTTGAGAATATTATATGGTACGCCCAAGTAATTCAGTAAATGTACGGAAATATAGGGCTCGGTATGGAACTGAGAAAGCACTTATCGCGGTAGAGTTCACGAGAACTTGAATTTGGCCTAGTTGGCATGACATGTTCACCACTAATTAAATACGCAAGCAAAGAAAGCAAAAGTGCGAAGACTGCTCGTGAGCCGCGTTTTCAGGAGATGAATATTCTAAGAAGAAGCCAGGACCTGACTTCACGTGAACAGATGGTGGCATATATATAAACAGGCTCCCACTGTATCAGAGACTCCTCTACTTAGGCTGTTTGATACGCAGATTAGTTTTTTGACAAGCGGTTGCCCCGCCAGACTGATACGCGAACTTCTTGCATTATGCAAATGGGCATTATTTGTGTAGATACTCCTGCGTGTCTGGCGGAATGAACCACTTGCAAGTTACAGCCGATGCCACTCTTCGCCCTTTATTTCTTCCTCTCCGTCTTTAATTAGCGGTACACAGTACATAAAAAAAAAACTATCGATACAATTTTACATAGATGAATGTGCAACCGTGAATTCAACTTGAAGAAAATGAGCCAAATTGCATGTTGTTTTTTTTCTTACTCATTCATTTTATTTTGAGTTCGTGACGCCGCATCGATCGTGCAGAGCCGCGCAATACGTTTTATTGTTTCGTGAACAATAATAGCTAATCGAAACTACAGTCACAAGCCAACCTCGCCAGCACTACATCACTCCGCCAAGTAGTCTACCCTTCGATCTGTGAATTATTTCACACATTACTTCAAACAAATTATTATAGCACTAGCCTGTCGCCACTCAAGCCGCACCAACCTCGACAAGACAGTTTACTCACCTAAAAGCCTGTACTGTCTCTCACGATTGCTATGTTTCATCCAGACATCAAATGTCTAGAATAACCTTCCTGCTAACGCAGTGCCTCAATCTAACCCAACCCCTTTCAAAGGCAACATTCAAGAACTCGTCTACGAAATTCTCAAGTACCCCGATGCGGGTATACGTTCGAAATATTTGAAATATGCAAACACACGAGGATTGCGTATTTACAATATAGTTACATCATGGCCAAGCCTAGACAGTATTATAATAATTGTTGGGGTTTAACATCCCGAAACCACGATATGAATATGAGAGACGCCGTAGTTGAGGGCTCCGGAAATTTCTAAGTAGGGGACAGTCGGGAGGATTGGGACACATTTACAATTATATTTTTAGTTTTATTGAACTGGAACGCGGAACGATGTCTGATTGATTATAATACAGGTCTAAACAAGCCGCAGAACCTCTGAGACTCATCGGTTCCCTATGACTCCTGGTTGAGCTGTAAAAACTTCCCCATCTCCCGCTAAAGGGAACCATGTGTGGATGCGAAGCAGCGGGGGGGATGGTTAGCTTGTGCGGGAGAAACGTCGCCGCTCCCGTTTCGCGGCAGCGGCCCGGGCACTCATAGCGGCGCTGCACAGGAGAGAGAATGAGGCGCGCGCGCTTCCGTCATTTTCATACCGCGGAACTACCGTGGCGCCCCCCAGCAAAGTATGCAGCTGTCGCACCACCTGTCGTGCGCGCCGCTCCGTAGAGGATTCCTAGAGGAGAGAACGGGGGGGGACCGTAGGAGAGGGGGGAGGGGACGCGCATGCGCTGTGGGGGGTGTGGGACGCGGGAGCCGCTCCGTAGAGTAGAGGATTCCTAGAGGAAAGAAAGGGGGTGAGCGTAGGAGAGGAGAGAGGAGGAGAGGACGCGCATGCGCTGGGGATGTGGGACGCGGGCGCGCCGCTCCGTTGAGTAGGATTCCTAGACGAGAGAAAGGGGAGCGTAGGGGAGGAGAGAGAGGGAGGGGACGCGCATGCGCTGGGGGGGGAGGGGGGAAGACGCGGGAATGAGGTACGGACAAAGCCCTCGCAAGCACATGCAAGCAAGATCAAGGAATGGAGTCAACGGGACGCAGGGCGTCGCTTCCTAGAGTAGAGGACTCTTAGAGGAGAGAAAGGGAGGAAGCGTAGGAGTGGAGGTGTGGGACGCGGGAAGGAGGGACGGACAAAGCCCTCGCAAGCACATGCAAGCAAGATCAAGGAATGGAGTCAACGGGATGCGGGCGTCGCTCCGTAGAGTAGAGGATTCCTAGAGGAGAGAAAGGGAGGAAGCGTATGGATGTGGGTGTGGGACGCGGGAAGGAGGGACGGACAAAGCCCTCGCTAGCACATGCAAGCAAGATCAAGGAATGGAGTCAACGGGACGCGGGCGTCGCTCCGTAGAGTAGAGGATTCCTAGAGGAGAGAAAGGGAGGAAGCGTAGGGATGTGGGTGTGGGACGCGGGAAGGAGGGACGGACAAAGCCCTCGCAAGCACATGCAAGCAAGATCAAGGAATGGAGTCAACGGGACGCGGGCGTCGCTCCGTAGAGTAGAGGATTCCTAGTGGAGAGAAGGGGGGGGGGAGCGTAGGAGAGAAGAGAGAGGGGGTGTGGGACGAGGGAAGGAGGGACGGACAAAGCCCCCCGCTAGTACATGCAAAAAACATATCAAGGAATGGAGTCAACGTGGGCGACAGACACCACGGGTAGTGCGTGTTATTCTTTGCTTGCACCCACCACCTGCCTAGCCATTGCTAAGCAGCCACTCTGTGCTCTCGGCCATGACTCTGTTGACTGTGGTGGTGGTTGACAGCCTTATTGTACTACAGTGCTCTGGTTCGCATAGTGGGTGCTTCCCTACTTCATGAAAGTGACCGGACGCGGGACGCGGGAGGGAGGGACGGACAGAGCCCCGAGCATAATATGCTTCGCATCTAAAAAATAGTTTGTGATGGCTAAAATCTGCCCCATTCCACCCGCCTCTGTGGGTGGAGTGGGACGTCACTTGGGAGGAGTGTGACGTATGTAACATGATGGTCCAAGTGTCTTTAGTGACCATTATGAGCGGATAGTTCAACATCAAACAATAAACGGTGTTGCACAAACTTCTCTGCACCGATAGTTTTTGACACTGGCAGCTATCATCACAATGTCGGTAATTGGTAAAGTCCCCATATCTTTATTAGAAGGGAAGCAGAACTGAGAACTATTTTCTTTGTTCCGCAAGAACTGCTCACTGACGCTGACATGTTCTTACTGCTCTTCACTCTAGCCATGTAATGAACGCCAAATTTTTTAGTACTAAAACTGACAAGAAAGGCATCGCCTTTTGTCACTTGAATATATTCATTAGGCCAATTTATTTCACAAATGTCATGTCAGTCCTTATCAAAACTTGGCATGTCGTTGTCAGAATCGTCAAAGACAACGACAGGTGTGTCTTCTTCACTTGAAGAACAGCAGTCTTTCAGCAAACGCCATTTCTTTTTTGGATAGCCTGTGGCGGCAGTCTTGACTGTGCTGCGGTCCTTTTTTGATTCTGTCATGATAACCTCTGAATTCTTGTTCGATCGTATGCTTCCCCAATGTACATGCCATGACTTTGTTTTTCCTTTTTTTTTTTCTTTTTTTGCGCTGTGTAACGCGGTGTCGCAGTATATGATAGACAAAAATGGGACAGTGTCCCGTTCCTCCCAAACTACGTTTCCATTGGAAACAACGTTCAGCGGCTAAAATTCAGTCGTAATGCTTATACTTTTTCTTTGAAAAAGTACAGCGCTGATGCGTCTTTTCGGAGAAAAATTGATGTCAGGGTCCACAAAGCGGTGAGAGCGTTACAATTGAGATAGCAGAATCTTACTTTGGACACGTGAAAATGGTGTCTTCCAGTTACAGAAAGGTCCATTCGCCGATAGACGCCCGCCATTACATCCATGCATTCGGTCTGTTAGCACCATTTCATGAGGCGTTGGCTAACGTCATTGAAGCAACTGGAGAAGAGATAGACGCGCTGTCCCATTCCTCCAATTGTCCCAAATCTCCCGACTCTCCCCTACACGGGCCTCGAGCATTTTCGCCTCCATCGAAAATGCTGTCACCGCGGCCGGGATTCGATCCAGCGACCTGCGGGAGTCGGGTGCCATAACCACTAGACCACCGTGGCGGGTGCCTAGACAAGATGGCTGAGTCCCAACAACGTCGCCTTTATTGGCCGTTGTGTTTGAGTTGGGGTACATAATATGACCGGCGGCTGCTAAAGCGCAGTCTCGGTACTTAATTCCTATTGTGTGGCTCATTGACAGAGTTTAAGGCGGGGCACGTGAACGAGGTGGGTAGGCCGCGATGCGGAGGGAGTGGTAGAGTTGAGCCTGTCTGGTAATATGCGCCTGTTAACTAGCGTAAGACACATCAGAGTCTCGAGTACCGGAAAGATATTTTTCCAGGGAGTCCAACGCGCCCAGTCGGAGCTTCCCAGAAATGCAGTCTAGCGCGATTTGAAGGTCGTTGCACGAGCGTCGACCGGCCTAGCGTCCCAGGTGCCTAGCGCGGCGCGTTTCGCAACAGCGAAAATGAAGATTTCGCATTCTTCTCTTCCCTCGTTTTCTGTTCCATGCTACAACAATCACTCCCACGACGAACACTCCACCCTTTCTCTCAATTTTTAAACTTTAGATTTATTGTGATCAAGCGCATGCTTTGTTGGCTCTTATCTCCACGGACGATGGCGAAATTGATAGGAAAGATCTGGCAAAGCGGGTGCTTGGCACTACTTCATTTGAACAACTTGCTTAATGGCACAAAATATATACATCGCATCTTCATAAAAAAAGCAACAACAACAACAACAACAAAAAAATTCCCCATCTCCCGCTAAAGGGAATCATGTGTGGATGCGAACAGCGGGGAGATAATTAGCTTGAGCGGGAGGAGCGTCGCCGCTCTCATTTCACGGCAGTGGTCCGGGCGCTCATCGCGGCGCTGGGAGAGAATGAGGCGCGCGCGCTCCGTCATTTTCATACCGCGGAACTACCGTGGCGCCCCCAGGAGTATGCAGCTGTCACACCACCTGTCGTGCGCGCCGCTCCGTAGAGGATTCCTAAAGGACAGGACGGGGGGGGGGACCGTAGAACAGGAGAGAGGGGGAGGGGACGTGCATGCCCTGTGGGGGGTGTGGGACGCGGGAGCCGCTCCGTGGTAGAGGATTCTTAGAGGAGAGAGGGGGAGAGGACGCGCATGCGCTGTGGATGTGGGCGCCTCTCCTTATAGTAGATGATTCCTAGAGTAGAGGAAGGGGGTGAGCGTAGGAAAGCATACGGGAGGGGTGCGCATGCGTTGTGGGGGGGTGTGGGACGCTCCGTAGAGTAGAGGATTCCTAGAGGAGAGAAAGGGGGGTGAGCGTGGGAGAGAGAGGGGACATGCGTGCGCTGTGGTGGTGTGGGACGCGGGAAGGAGGGACGGACTAAGCCCCCTCCAAACACATGCAAGCAAGATTAAGGAATGGGGTCAACCTGGGCGACAGACACCACCTGCCTAGCCATTAAGCAGCCTCTCTGTGCTCTCGGCCATGACTCAAGGAATGGGGTCAAGCCTGGGCGACAAACACCACCTGCCTTAGCCATTGCTAAGCAGCCTCTCTGTGCTCTCTGCCATGACTCTGATGACTGTGTTAGGGTTGACGGCCTTCATATTACTACAGTGTTCTGGTTCGCATAATGGGTGCTTCCCTACTTCATGAAAGTGGCCGGACGCGGGACGGGGGGACGGGGGACGCGGGACGCGGGACGGACACAGGGAGCCCCGAGCCCCGAGCATAAGATGCTTCGCATCTAAAAAAAGGAAAATGCACCTTCCTCATACGGGAGTGGTCACAGTTCAAGGAACAATAAAACAAGTGAGTGAAGCTTGCCTGAAACCTTTCTCTCCTCGAAAGAGGATTCTGAGCCGAGGCACTGTTGTAGCACTTGGTCGACGCTCGCGCGCTAACCTTCAAATCGCGCTAGAGTGTACAAGAGCATCCGGCGTGAATTAAAAGTCGCAGTGATTAGATTCATGACGCTGTGTCAGGTGCTCTCGCGAAGCGATAAGGCGAGCAATTTCACGATGTTTCTCAGCTCTGGAGATAACATGACGGGCGCACACTGTCGGCTTATCGGTAACGTTGCGCCGCTGCCAAGCAAAAGATAGACCAATTCTGATACATGGCTGTGTGCCTAGGTGGAATAGTAGAGATCACCGCAGTCCGTCATTAATTAGATCGCAGCGTAGTCAGTACACCATGCAGCAATATGGCTGACTTCCTCTAAACGCTGTCGGACTATTCTACTTAGAGTGCTCCTAACTTCTTAAGAAACACGGCATGTTTTTCCGGTTATACTGATATTCTGATAACATCTGTGTTTGAATGACTTGTACTCTTTGCCGAGGTGCTTACCGAAATCTTCTCGACGGTTCATATAAGGAAAGCCTGGCAGCTCGTATAGGAAAAAAAAAAGGAAAGAAGCTGCCTCTACAGATGCACCGGTTGATGATATCTCTTATCTACACAACAACGTGGCGAAACAACAAACTGTACCTCAGTACTCTCATTGAAAAAAATGCACGTCATCGAGAGAACACTTCCTGTAACATACAGCTTATTAGGTCAATCCCTCGAGTCGATACAGCTTATGCGAACTTTCGCGTAAGCGGAAGTTCGCATAAACTGTATCGACTCGAGGGATTGACCTAATTTGTCACGGGACTACTGGCCACGTGCGCTTAGGGGCCAAAACAGTCACACAGAAAAGCCATCACGGGCGTCATTTCCCGCAGAAAGAGCTGCTGCGGCGCCAAGCAGCCACCATCTCACGCGGCGATAACCTACATAAAAGTTTCTAAATAGTCACGAAAGAAAAAAAAATTAAGCTTTCCTGGCATCGTATATTGCGGCTCTTGGAAGCTGAAAGCGCTCATGTTACCACGCACACACAGTCTGCGTGCTAGTGAATGCGCAAAAGCGAAAGACGTGTGGCTGATGCCATCTTTAAGTTTACGCAATAGTTGTCTGCTCGCGCCGTGGACTCAAACAGCGGTGTGCGGAACTAATTAAAATTTATGTGCACAAGGAAACGTACGTAACATTCTAAAGGAACAAAGCGCTCAACCTATAATTGCGTTTTGAGAACTTTCTCCGAACAGAAATAGGCCAACTACGGGAATGTACTTCAATAACCCCTGATGTGCAGGCACTCTGGTCTGGGCAGGAAATTTAAGAAAATTGCCAATATTGGCCTCAATTTCCGTCCACTACAAATGCAGTTTTCTTGCTAAATAAATGAAGACAAAAATGCTAAAAATGATTAAAGTGTTAAAATGTCGTTACTTACTCAAGGCCACCGGTTAGCCAGCCTTTTGAAAACGAATTAGGTATGGACATTTACCATACCTACAAAGGAGAGATAAAGGTGCCTGCTCTCATGCTTCCTGCTTCTGTCACAGGACGCTGGTAATTTATTCACATACGACAGATAAAAGGCATCCATCCATGCGTAACAAGCGTAAGGTTTGGAACAGAGGTGAACAACAAAAGTGAGCTAAGGTCATTCGCAAAAGCTATTTTCGGCGTGACTAATAATAATATAATAATATCTGGGGTTTAACGTCCCAAAACCACCATATGATTATGAGAGACGCCGTAGTGAGGGGCTCCGGAAATTTCGACCATCTGGTGTTATTTAACGCACTGACATCGCACAGTACACGGGCCTCTACCATTTCGCCTCCATCGAAATGCGACCGCTGCGGCCGGGATCGAACCCGCGACCTTTGGGTCAGCAGCCGAGCACCCTAACCGCTATACCACCGCGGCGGACTCGGCGTGACTAAACGAATAACGCTACTCGCTATTGAGACACAAAATTCAGACGCCTGGTCGCAAACTAAAAAAAAAAACGGGAAAATGATAAAATGCACGATAAAATGAAGACTGGTAAAAGGTTAAACTAAAATGCGTTTTAGCAATGTGTATTGAACGTTCCCCTAATAAGAGCTCATATTCACAAAGATACAAAGGATATGCTATCCTATGTATACTTTCCCATTGAAAGGTTGGCCTTCGGCAATGATAAGCCCAGCCTCAGTATTGCCTGGCAATTTTTTTCAAGAAGGATTCAAACGTAAGATCTTTTTTGTGAATATGGGCTAGGAGTAATTACTATTTCTGTACTCTTTCACACAGCACTCGTGCAGCACTTGGCCGTTTTTTTTTTTCACCGCTGAGATAAAAAAAAATGCCTCGGTGAGCATGGGTACAACTTTTGTGGCGTGCAAACCAATCTTTCAGCGTTCTACACATTCACCGGCAAACGATGTGGGTGCCGAGATACGCGCATAATTACGAGTACCGTAATGCCTCCCTCTCGTAACCAAATAAAGGAGGGGAATGTTGGACAACAAGAATGCGAACTAGGAGCGGCTAACGTGGTCGAACGTCTTGCAATCAATCGCGCTGTTTGCGAAAGAGCTGCGCCCGCAGGTTTCACGATGCTACCCTAACCGGTTCTTGGCAACCCGAGTAATAATGTTCCCTTCCTACCTTTCACCGTGGTCCAACCGTCTTTCAGGCCTGTTATTCACGCGCCCTTGGAAGTTTCCAGAGTTTTATCAGGTCGGCGTGAAAAATGGTACCATGTCTGAACCGTCGGCCGGAAGGCTCAGTGGAACCATTCTATGCCACGTAAAAGGTGCTTTCTTATATTGCGCATTGATGTCTGCCGCGTTTTGTGATGGCTTAAGAGAAATTTTTCTGCCCAGTGGCAGAATTGATGCAAGATTTCATTTTCACGTTAGGCGTTGCTCCAAAATACGAAGAACAAAATTTGCCTTTTTCAGCTAAAATAGAGGTCCAGGGTCAAAGCCAACGTCTGTTATTGTGGCACATCAGTCTGCTTTTTTTTTTCTCTCGGCAATGATTAACCGTTCGTCAACCTGTATTGTTGTGCTGTGTTGGAAAAAGAAAAAAAGAAGACCTTATTTACGAGAACTAAACATTCAGTATCAATGGCACAATAATCGTTAGACGTTTTCGTCCCAAAACAAAGATATGCTTATGAGAGACGGCGTAGTGGAGGCCTCCGGAAGTTTCTACCACTTTCGGCTGTTTAACGTGCATCTCTGTCTGAGCACATGGACCTCTAGCATTTCACCTCCATCGAAAATGCGGCCTACACGATCAATATCGGCTTATTCGGAGTCGCGGCCGGAAGAAGAGACAGGTGAACTGCCACAGCTGTTAGTTTCAGCAGGAAAGTTATACGCTTTATGGGAACTTTTAGATCATTTCCTGTAAACTAAAAAAAAAAAAACAAGTCGCCTGGAATCGAAAACAAGTCGACAGTGCGCACAAAGTTTGTTATAATGTAAAAGGGTTGAAATCTGGGCCAGTTGGTTCATGATACTTGAAGAAAGCCAGCAAAAGCACGGGACACAAGAAAGAGGCGGACGCAAACACTGCTGGAACTAACAACTGTGACTTTATTGAAAAGAAGCATTCACTTTTGCCGTTTGGGTCTGCACACTCAAAGATTCGTTAAAAGAGGCATTATTTCAAACTGTTTTTTAAATGCGCTCAAAAAGAGTTGCCCTCAACTCATGAAGAGCAGCTTAGACAACCAGTTCGAGAGGCTGGAAGCCGCTGGTTACCCTAAGGATCTGCTATACGCTGTGGCAGAATCAGTACTTCAAAAGATTAAGAGGCCGCAAGCGCGTACTGGTTTGCCAGCACAACGCATTCGGAAAAAACCGGTTGAAATCCTACCTTACGTACATAAGGTTTCACATAACATCAAAAAGGTTGCTGGGCGACAGGGCGTAAATATTGTTTTTTCAGCTCCCTGCAAACTTGCTGGTCTATGCTCACGTGTGGCTCGTGGGAAGACTAGCAATCCGGTGTGCACCATGAAACACGAGCGTTGTTTCACTAAATGTGCCACACGTGTTGTGTACAACATTCCGTTGACCTGTGATAAGGTATACATCGGCCAAACCGGCCGATGTATTAATACTAGGCTGCGTGAACACTACGCTTCTTTGACTTCCAATGATGGGGCTAATCTTGCGCGTCACTGTCGTGAATGTGGTTGCCACCCGCTTTTCAGTAATGTCAGTTATTTGGGAAGAGGAAAGGGCAAAGAAGAACGAGAAATTGTGGAGGCATACTTTATCAAGAAAAGCGGGGGGAAAATGTATAAGCACACCGTCAAATTTGCCGCATTGACAAGGAATTTAGTGTGTTGCGACGTTGGCAAGAAAGATGATTGTGTAATCTGTTTTTCACTGGGTGACGTTTTCAGTTGTTATAATGTGCTTGCTCATTACATAGCTATACAGTGTTGTGCATCAGCCGGTGGTAGAATCCAGTAGGCACTCCGCTCAATCATGTAGACAGTACGGCTTGCGTGGTGCGACACGGAAGTATATGCAAATAACTTGAGTGATGTTTCGGTCAGGCGGGTTACCTCATACATATATCCTTATTTCTATCGGAGTCACGTCAAGCACTTCCTGTACCGACGACTGTTTTGCGAAAATGCACTCTTGTTCATTATCTCCCTGCAGTTCTAACGGATTTCACAAGCCTACCAACAAGTAGACGAGGTTGTCGTCGTTGCTGGTTTCTTTGCTCGGAGTAGAATATAGCACTTTTCGCTTTATCGCTGTCTGTCGACCGCCCACTACAATTTTCCTTTAGTAGTTCGCTTTGTTACTTAGCGCACGCGTCAATAGCGGTGCACGCTTTACAGGCGCTGAAAGAGGCAGTCGACAGTGACGGAAAGGGACGAGCTCTTTTAAGACGAAAGGCTTTAAAGACGTGATGCTCACGTCTGTCCGTCCATCCATCCGTCCCTCCGTCCATGCCCAGATATCTCTGTCCCCGTCATGATACAGACCCACAATTGTTTCGCTGGTTTCATTTCGGAAACTTGAACGTCCTGGTAAATTTCGTTCGATAATCTGACATCGTTGCTAAGCCAAACGCAATATTATGAACAGTAACGACGAACCTTTAATTATTAATATGCGTAGTGCTTATATTTGCCGACAAACAGTACTTGCGGTTTGAGCGGAAACCAGCTAGCTCGACCGTCTTTCACAGGAGAAGGGCAGGCGCGCCGGCAAGCGATTCCACGGCAAGCGATTCCACGGCAAGCGGTTCGGAGAAGCGCCCCAAGAATGTGGATTCCCCCCATACCAGACGCTACAGAAGAACAGAAAAAAAAAATGCATGGCATAGTCAGTGAAATGGCCACAGGCTTTCGCCGAAATCACTTTGAAATTTACGAAGTGTCCTTCAATTTTTTCCTTGGCAGAAAGAGAAAAGAGGCGAACCCCAAAGAAAAGTATATTAAGGCGAAAGCCTTAGATGCGTCATCAAACGCGAAATTTGACCATCGCCATCGGCGTCCCGCGGCGTCGGAGACGCGTGATGCAAAAAAATCATCACGAGATGACGTCACGATGACGTTACAGATACCCAAAATTTGTGACGTCATTATGACGCCACCATGACGTCACATTGGCGTCACGTGACGTAACGTCCCATGATGCCGTCATCACATCCCATCGTAGCATGGTCAAAGGTGGTTCGATCTGGGAGTCCATGCAAACCCAGGTGAGGTACCTCCGATCTTGGAGGAGCAGGGCCGGATGAATACATCGGCTGAGAGGAAAAAGAAGATGGCTTTCACCTTCGAGTCATCATAAGTGAATGCATAAGAGACCCCTCGAGTTTTTTCATAGTGAATGAAACGACATAGAGAGCGGGGGCTGTAAGAAAATAGGGGTGGTCTGCAAGTGGTGACATGTTTACCAAAGCGTAATATTGCCTGCTTATCTTTAAAAATTAGCGGGCTGACAATACGCGCCTTTCGCATTGGAAAAAAAAAAACAGGTGGAAATATATATCGAATTCTTCTATGTCACGAGCAGTGTTAACCTTTATACAGGGTGTTTCAAGAAATGTGTCCACTATTTTTTAAAAAATCAGGAAAATGCGGCATTTGCTCGCTGTCTTCACAGTTGTTTTTCTGTAGCGGCAGGCATCTTAAGATGGTTGAAGACATGATTTAGGACAGTAATTAAGAAAGTTAAATTAATTAACTTTTTAATTAGCGGAGTTAGGTGGTTAAGTCCAATGGGAGAATTGAAGTACTTCGTGCGAAGAACCCATTTCAGCTTTGAGATTTCGAAAAAGTGGTCTCTATTAATTATTGTGCCGTAATGAAGTTCAGGCAAATTCAGCGGCCAAACCGAAACCGAAACGCGGAAGAGCGCAGCTGCCACATTCGTCTGAGATGTTCACAATGAGTGAACATCATTATATCAACCATCAATTGGCTTTGTGTGAGTGTGGGCTGCGCTTGCAGTAGTAGCACGCATGACGCACATACGTTAGCGAACGGGGACGCACTGCAGCTCTGTAACCGTTGTCTTCAACAGTGACGTCATTCTAGTCGTCTGCTTGTTGCGCTCATCGGTGCTTGGGTTTCGGTTTCGCCATTTAATTTGCCTGAAATTCATTACGCCACAATAATTAATAGAGGCCGCTTTTTTTGAAATTTCAAAGCTGAAATGGGTTCTTCGCATGAAGCACTTCAATCCCCCCATTGGACTTAACCACCTGACTCCGCTAATTAAAAAGTTAATTAATTTAACTTTCCTAATTACTCTCCCAAATCATGTCTTCAACCATCTTAAGATGCCTGCCGTTACAGAAAGAGCAATTGTGAAGACAGCAAGCAAATACCGCATTTTGCTGATTTTTTAAAAAATAGTGGACACATTTCTTGAAACACCCTGTATAATACATATGCTAAGCAAGCTGTGAAACGATGGTTGCTTGCTGGGCTAGTTGGTTCATTTCAACACATATAACAGCGCGCAAAACTGGAAAGGACGACAGAGACAAGGTGTAAAGAGCGCTGACTTCCAACTGTTTATTCCGCTGACGGTACCAGGTATAAATACATACGAATGGCCAGCGGGTAAGGCAAAGAAATAAAGCAAAAGGAAAAAAAAACAATCAGCTAGAAAAGCACTGGGTGACACCGATAAACCTTAAACACCAAGTGTCTAAAAACCTTAGCTCATCCTTGGTCAATGCAAGCGATGGCATGCTGACACATTCCTAGCTTTGTTCCCGCAAGATAAGCTCTCCATACTAAAGATAGAAGACCCGTTCCTAGCCAAATGTAGTGTGCATGTTGCTGAGTATCTGCGGCAGCATAAGAATGCAAATGTGTCGGCCTTTTCAATAGATATAAAAGATCTGTTTTACTCATTACCCCAGGATGCGCTACTAAGGTGTGTTGAACAGGCGATCGATAGGTTAGGGACCATTTCGTTTCAAAACAGTAGCGGAGTGCCTGTAAGTGATTTTTTGGAAATGCTTGACATGTACCTGCGGTCTACATGTGCCACAGTGGGACAAAGGTGTTTACCTGTAAAAGCGCGGAATTTGTATTGGGTCATGTATTGCCCCTCTCCTCAGTGACCTGTTTTACAGCGAAAGCTGTTATGAGATCACAACAAGGGTGCCGTAGTTGTCCGCCGCCGCCGCCGCCGCCGGTGTCCGTAACCGCTATCGCACGAAATAAGAAAAAAAAAAACGAAATGAGAAAAAACGTCCGGGATGGAACGGGGGTTCGAACCTGGGTCCGCTCCGTGCCAGCCCAGTGTTCTACCACTGAGCCATGCCTGTACTCGGAACGCTTGCGCACAAAAAGCCTATACAAGCATTCTGTCGGGAAGAAACCGCGTTAACATGCGCAATATAACGTAGTAGAAGAGTAAAACAACAACCAGGCGCCACAGAATTTGAATTGGGTAACCAGGTGTTACACAATATGAATTGCATTACGAGGGAGTCTTCGAATGCTTCCAACCCATTACAAAGGGCTCATCCATAACTCTTCGTCGTCATCAGCCAGCGAATCAATTAATGGAGTAGTGGGTACCTTGCAAGCGTACTTGTATTAGTAGCCCCAAAATAGTTTGCAACGGGTTTTAGATGGCACTCTCCCAGCTTTCGCTGTCACTGTGCTGCGCGTTCCGCGCAGGCCTGGCGGTTTTTTAGCTACGCTCGACCGCAAGATCATAAAATGTCTCGAAGGAACGCATGTAACCTAAGTTTCTAGATTTGTAGACGACTTTTTAATCATAATTGACAACGCCAATGCGGATTTTCATCAGACAGCTGGAAACGTGCTTGACATCTTTAGACAAAACCTAGCACCTCTAGTTTTGACGCATGAAATGCCAGATAAAAACTCCATTAGGTTTTTAGAGCTACGGCTAAAGTTTTTGAATGATCACATTTGTTGGGTTTATGAACCCAGAGCAAGAAAAGCCATATCACCTGCCGTATCTGCTCACTCTTAGCTTGTGAAGCGCAGTATTGTTAAGTACTGTTTGTCCAATGCTCTGTCAAAGTCTTGCTAGCATATGCTCTAGGAAAGCCTAGCGCTTCAAAATAGACGGCTGTCTGAGGCGGGATGAAAACAAATGAAAACAGTCAAGCACGGTGACAAGAATGATGTGGCAAATTTCGATGCACAAAAAAAAAAAAAAAAAAAAAAGCCGTTATCTTATATATTCACCAGACGTCCCATAACCTGAAAAAGATTGGAAACGTGTAGGTGTCGATGTTGTATTTTCGGCAACACTAAAACTGCCAGTTATTTGTTAGAAAACGAACCAATGCAATAGCAAAGAAGAAAAATCGTTCAGTATTCAACACCAAAATCGGTTTGTGTCTTGTGACGAGGGCGTTGTGTATCGCGTGCCGTTGTCTTTCAGGACGCGAATACATAGGGTAGACGGGCAGATGCGGGAACACGAGGCTAAAAGAGCACAACAAGAATATAATAGACGGTAACCAGGGACATCTTAGCTTACACTGGGGTAACTGTGGAGATAAGTCTACGCGTCGGCGTACTCATCTTTGCAAACCTGAGTTGAAAAAAAGTGCTGTTTTTTATCGTCATAAAGACCAGTGCGTCAGGGAAATAGTTGAGGCGGTAGATATTGCTCGTGCGGGAGAGGGATGTGTCAGCATGCCATCGCTTGCACGGACCAAGAATGAGCTAAGGTTTTTAGATACTTGGTGATTTAGACTTATCGGTATCACCCACTACTTTTCGTGCGAATCGTTTTTCCCTTTGGCTTTGTTTCTTCGCCTTACCCGCTGGCCCTTCGTATGTACTTATACCTGGTATCGTCAGCGGAATAAACAGTTGGAAGTCAGCGCTCTTTACACTCTGTCTCTGTCGTCCTTTCCAGTTTTGAGCGCTGTTACATGTGTTGAAGCTATGAAAGAGACGGGGGTTCAAACAACATTGAAATTAATCGCGCGTTCTTGCAACTTGACTTTGTAAGTACGTCTGTTTGTAGCTTGGGGCTGATCCGCCATGGAATTGATTCTCACGGAGCCCACTCGTCGCAGAAAGTTAATGCCCCTTCACTCTAAAAAAAAGAAAAAAAAAGAAAAAGAAAAACAATGTGCATCCGTTATGCGGTTCGTTTCCCCAACGACAATAATTGCCCATAATTTTCAGAGTAATTGCTTAATGAGCATTCTACACAGGCAAAATTTTTCACAAGAATGATAAAGCACGTCGACACGCACACAATGCCCATGATAGCAAAATGCCCGGCGGGCAGCGTCATGTGAAATAAATTTCTCCTGAACCATTCGCACGATGGTGTTGAAAGATGATGCGATCAGCATTCAAGTATTCTCCTGAGCCATCATATTGCTGAATACACCTTTATATAGAATGTCTAGTGGGGGGAAATTGGCTAAAAACGCTGATCTCATTAATACGCTCACATGCCACATACTACCACGCATATGCCATCAAATATTAAATATGTAAAAACTTCAATAAACTCTGCCTTTCAGACTAAGCAATATTACCTCACCGGTATTACGCAACTGGGCTTCAGCACACCTGACTTCGAACGAGCTATGGCGTGTTGTCATAGACATCACCTTCAAGCGCGAGGCTATATACTTACGGTCAGCAGAAGAGGGCGTGATATCAGCTTTATTAACACCATATATATATATATATATATATATATATATATATATATATATATATATATATATATATATATATATATATATATATATATATATATATATATATATATATATAAAGGAAATAATTGTAAACTTAAGGGCTCGTTTCCTTTGTTACACACAGTATTAATGAGAACTAACAGACAAAGATGCCAAGGAAAGTATAGGGGAAACTATTAGCAGTAATTGTAATGTAAATGTGAAGAAAGGAAAGTGGACGAAAAGATAACTTGCCACCGGCAGGATCCGAACCTGCGAAGGTCGCAGGTTCGGATCCTGCCGGTGGCAAGTTATCTTTTCGTCCACTTTCCTTTCTTCACATTTACATTACAATTACTGCTAATAGTTTCCCCCATACTTTCCTTGGCATCTTTGTCTGTTAGTTCTCATATATATATATATATATATATATATATATATATATATATATATATATATATATATATATATATATATATATATATATATATATATATATATATATATATATATATATATGCATAAATTCGTATTTATTTTTTCAACACGAAAGTGTTTTATGCAGGGATCCACCAAGACGTCACTGATGTATTTCCGTCACGGATATAACCTTGGTAAAATGTACACTAAAGTATGACAAAGAAAACCTAGAAGAAAACTTTTGATTGACGCGAGTCACCTCGGAATCCAACCCACGCCCACTCGGTCCGCAATAGGTGCTGGGCGCTCTACACACTGCGCCACCGACGCACGTCTGCGGGGAGGGGCTCCACAAATATGCCTTATATATCTCATACATTCTCTCTCGCACGGTGCTTTTGGTTCGCGAAGTAGGGTCACCGTCTGTGTGGGGTAAAGCGCGTCATGACACAAACGAGCGCCGATAGGTAGCGATTCGGTAGTTTCAGCTCAATGGAGCTTTCAATGGATTATTGTAGGAAATTATATGGTCGCTGCAGTGTGCCGTACGCAATTATTCGGTTTGGTGACGACGTTGGGGCGCCTCGATGCCAACGAAGGAAACGTTGGCCGCGAAGACATCGAGCATGCGCCCTAGACTTTAGGTTACGTACTTTGCCTTTCACGTCGTGTTATCGTGTGATGGCTCGTTGTTAGAGTAGTACAGCTTTCACATGCACCAACGGAGTTTCTCCGCCTCCTACTGCTTCGAGTGCAATAGCACCGACAAACAGAACGGCTGCAATAAGCGCTGCAGCCAGGCAACGACATCCACGGGCGAATGTCGCGCCTTGGGTGGAGCGAGACACACGCCAGCGGAACGCCTTCGCGCGTTCACGGCTCTGGCTACGAACCTCTGCCTCCCGCATTCCTGAAGCGCTGTGTGGTGTTGTACGCATGAGCCCAGGCGCAGGTTACCCTAATACTGGGGAGCGTGCACCTTGCCGTCCCTCTCATTAATTGACGACACCTTCAAGGAGTGCATATCGAGTGCAAGCGTTTATTATGTGCTTGTTGATGCAATCTTTGCGCGGGATTCACCATAAGCTCTGCCCGGGTATATGTTAACAGCTTCAGCTGCCACGCGGGTTAAATCATGGTCATGGGCGTTAGTTGTCGTGATGGAGATCTGCCAGTAGACGTCAACGTGGGTGCATCGTCAAACGGTGCTATAGCTGCGGAACACTGATAGACATTGTACAAGCGCTCATGTATGAATGCACAATAAACAATTCACTACTTCTGTGAAGATACGTTTCACTTTCGGGTTATACCGATTCCTATGACGCATGGATCAGCCATGTTTTTCGCGAGCACGATCGATATGTCAGGACCAGAGCTGTAGTTGGCAGCAACACGCCAAAGCAGGCTAAGTAGGCTAATAATGTTTTGGTTCAAAAGAATGCTAAATAAAATCACGATGCCAAGTTTTTAATCCGGAGAAAGCTACGACGCTTAAAGTGACAAGTACAGCGTCGTTCACAGGCAGCAATTACCGGAAAATAATAAACTTAGTGATTTTGTTTGTGAAACTTGCCATCTAGCGGCCCCGCGGCGAAACACAAGATGCTAAGGCAATACTAGGGAATGCTACGTTTGTAAACGATTCGTAGAACAAACGTATGTCATAAGGAGGAGGGTTAGCAACACAGAAGATCAATGTCTCGTCGTTCGCGTCTCCTTCCTGTACTTGCTTTAAACAAACAGTCACCATTGTATGCTGCTTTTCTGGCGCCACTCCCATTGACATCGCCAAATATCGTCCATGTATCCACTCCTTCTGTAGTGAAGAGGAATGTCGGGCGCTGCATTATATATATATATATATATATATATATATATATATATATATATATATATATATATATATATATATATATATATATATATATATATATATATATATATATATGAAGTGTGCATCTCCCATAGTCAGCCGGGCCGGGATCGGCCAAGTCATTGCTGCACGAACTGACGGCCGTAGCGGCTAAGCGAAAATGCGACCCGCACGTCCTATCTTGCAAATTATCTACAGCAGCTGCAGACGCTGAGTGAGCCAATGTGTCTTTTCGCTTCATGTGCGCTGCTTTCACGCGCCTAACGTCGGAAGTTGCGTTATATGTTTCGGAGAGTCGTTAAAGCCAGAGCTAATGCGATGCGCTTGTTCACTCATTTGCGCTGTTGCTCACGCCAGCGTTGCGACAGCCAGTGTTCGCGGCCGTCTAGTGATAAATGTCCATGTTTTTTTGTGCTCCTGTGATACTACGCCTGTAAATGTTTAAGGCAAGAGCCTTAAGTGCCTCATCAGAGACTGGCCTTGAAAACGCAGAATGGGTTGCAAAAATCACGTGACCTCGCGCACAATGAGAAATAAAAACAAGGGTTCGAGCCGGAATCAAACCAAGGCATCCTGCGTGGCAGTCAAGCATTCTACCACAGTACCATGGCAGCGCTTGAAATTTTCGAACAAAGGACCCGATACAGGTGTTATATCGGTGGAAGAGCCACAGCATCAACGAAGTGTGCAACTACGTATGTGCACGTATTCCCTTACAGACGCGTGGTGGGTACTCGAGTGGAAGCATTACTGTGCATATATATGATTATAGTCAAAGCAAATTGAGTGAGCGGTGAAATATTTGTGGAAGGTAATGGTCAAAGTTAATAAATGTGAACTATAAAAGAGGAATTTAATCATAAAGAGATAAGATAGTACTTAGCTAATTAAACGAGTTTATTTAATGGAAGATACATTAGTAACGGCTAATCAGTGATAGTGAATTAGTGAATGCTAGACGTCGATATAAAGTTCACGGCAAAACAGCAACACCGGATGTCTTTTGCCTTCGGGTAGTCTCCGGCGAATATTTAGGGAACCTGTAAGCTTTTAGCACACGAATGTTTACTGTAGTATGCGGGGACGATTAAATTAGAACCTCATTTTGTAGAGTCGCCATACTGCGTCGCTATGGCTATCAGTATTTCGCTTTCGGGTGAAACGGTCACTGTTATTTCCCAATTTCCTTTCATCGCCAGTGAGGGTAGCAAGCCAGGCGCTGCTTATCTGGTGGCCCTCAGTGCATTTTCTCTCTTTACCTTTTCTCTTGTTATATAATAAGTGTCCCGAGATTTGCTTCGTTTTTAAGAGCTGGTAGCCTACCTGGAGACCGAGTGAGCACCGCATATGATTAATTTCAGGCTATGATCACGAAGTTTACTGCAGGCTCTAAATCTGACATAGCCATGCAATAATGACAGGAGACCAAATAGAACAGTATCAAGCACAGTATTTTTAGGACTTTGAGAAGCAATGCTTGCTTTAGCAGAGTTCGATTCTTGAGTACTGCATAGTATTAAACATTTTAGAACAGAAACCAGTAGTGGATTCACGTCAACTAACCTACGACGACAGCATTAAAGCAGGCGAACTTGAACGAACTAGTGACTCGGGGCGATGTCTCAGTAGCTAGCGCGTTGCATTGGTCAGCACAAGCTCGTGCTTTCAATTCTCAGGTGCGATGAGGTGGCATGTCAAATGCCGGCGCGATTAGTCATGTCCACACGTTAAAAACATAAAACTTCCCAGGGCCGAAATTAACCTGGATACCACCTGACTACCCCGTCCCTCGTAACATAGTGTCTACTTTTGGGAATTTAATCACTGCAACCTAATCTTATATCCATTCAGGTGACACCGCAGGAAAAACATTATTCAGTGGTAGCATAAAAACAATTTCATGGAAGCATGGTTATCTTTCACAATGGGAAGGGGCTGCACAACTCGCACAAAATTCTTTACAGTTTCCTTTTCAAGCTGTGGTATTTGTTTTTCAGCGTTGGCTCTATTCATTCAAATATGGTTTGGCTCATAAAAATGCTCTTTCAGTGCTTCAACATTCGTCTCGGATGAGAAACGCGAGGGAAAATACAGGGCTTACATACGCTGACGAGAACCGGACCGTCAAATTGTTGATGCTCATGCAAAAATGATGCATACGTACCTACCACGCTCGCCCTTTATTTATTTATTTATTTATTTATTTATTTAGCTATTTATTTATTTATTTATTTTCAAGCATTTTTTACTATCGTCTCGTAATGTATTATAGCAGCGTCTTGAGTCTAAGCAAGGAAACGACCAAAGGTAACAAATGAGTTGCCTTCACTGCAACATGGAATAAAAAAGAGACATAAAAAGGGACCCTCAGCGTTTTCACTGCTTTAAGAGCATAATTCCACATTGAATCTCGATTCACACTTCAGATCTTTTGAAATAGCCATCAACATACAATACAATACAATACAATACAATACAATGCAATGCAATACAATGCAGCACATACAATACTTTTTGATAAGCACAAAAAATACCTTGCCTCAGGGATGGCCCATGCTCTTTTTCAGTGGGTGTGATTCACACCCTGAAGCACTACTTTTACACTTGTGCTGCCCGAACGATATTCTCAGTAAGTTCTCTCCTGTGGGGTTCGTCAATGCATGCGCGAATTCCAGCACTCACGATTATTTTTGCTTTGATTTTACTCGGATAAGCGACCGTCGCGACATGTAATTGGGTGCAGCGCACTGCAGACGCAAGAGCTCCACACTGACCACTCTAGTGAACCAGCGGGATATGTCTGCCAAGAAAAGACGGGTGCAGCGTGGACACAGTTAGCGACACCAAACGCGTGTCTTATAGTTCTGTGCAACTAGCGTCTGAAATGATCCCTGGGGGGCCTCGACAAAATGGTTCCTTTCTGCATGCAGCAAGACGTGGTTTTGCTCCCAATGAGATTTCATGCCGGGTAGCACATTTTCAGCACACTACTTTTAAGGAATGTTGAAAAACTATCAAAGCTGCACTTGTTTCAGCGTGCACTAGCTAATCCTCAGCCATTTCGCACTGGTGTTTACTGCGCGGTGATATTCGAGCTTCGCTTCTGCTCATGGCTAAAAAGAGCCTGCATATGACGTTGCACCGCAAAGCGGAAACGTGTGTAATGGTACACGCGAGTGTGACTGGCATGACCACCAGCAAGGACTGGTATTTGTTTCTGTCTTCCTCCTACAGCGCGACGCTTTCGTGCGGCTGTCCGGAGACGTATCATGCCGTTAGTGGAGTGTCCCGGCTGCTCTGAGAGCTTCTCCACCGCGGTGCTTTGAAACATGGAAGGAGAAGATAGCGAAGCATGAAGCTGTTTCATTCTGTTTTTTTAATTCTTTGCGCTTTTTCATAGGTTTAACTCCATCGTTCACGAGTACTATGAGCTACCAGATTGAGGTGGATCTAGGATGAAGAGATGGCGCGTACTGCGAAAGGGTGCGAAGAGACGAGCTATTCAAAGAAATATTTCATTGATGGTGCCATCACACCAACACCATAGGAAGCAGATGCAAACGTGTGTGGAGCAGCAAGTTTTCCTTCGAGGCAAGAAAGCCCGTCCCCTGTGATAATGCGTACAATGAACTTAGAATTTTAGATTCCTGGCGAAGGTAGCAAGTGAAGACATAGCCGCCGGACGGGTGAAAAGCAGCCGTTGGGCAGTGTAATGCAAACCGAAAAACCTGCTCTGCGCTGCTTGTCACTTTCTCTATAGCTGACGGTCACAACGGCTGTCGCCTCAGTATGACTACAAAGAGCGTTTTAACCACCGTGACTGGCTGTATACTATAGCTGCTGCAAATACCTATCAAGTCTTCTTCTTCTTCTTCATCTTATTATTATTATTATTTTATCAAATGTATATAAGGAGAGGTTGGTACCAATGCGTGGCGCCGGCTACTCCTCTGCTCTTGCACAACAGTTGTCGCATAGTAGAAAACAAACACAAACAAGGCTATACAAATACACATAGTACAACACTCACGCACTGAGTCCAAGTTCCTCAATACAAAAATCTGTCCTCGCTACACAAAAGTTTACAGAACACAAGTAATCACGGAATTGAAATGTCCATACAAAACATGAAAGTTCACTAAAATGTTGTCAAATCCGATCATGATTCTTGGAAGCAGTCTCTTAAATGTTACACTGTAACTGAAACAAGTAGGCTTTCACAAAGAATTATTTGCCAAAATGAAAACACAAGAATATTGTAGCGAAACATACCGGTGAACAATAACGCGAACACATTTTTTTTTTTTTAGTGTGTGTGATTTAGTACTTTTGTGATATTTCTGATTCCTCGAAAAATTGAACTATTGCACGCGCAGCAATGCTTTGTAAGTTTCCTCTTGGCCATGGGCCCAAGATTTTTGCTACTGATGGGGGGCCGCTTATCCAAACAATTAAGTTTTTGTAAAAGTTTCCTTCTAGGGCCATCATATTTCTTACAGTGTAGAAGAAGGTGTTCTACGTATTATTATTATTATTATTATTATTATTATTATTATTATTATTATTATTATTATTATTATTATTATTATTATTATTATGAAAGCTAGAGTGGAAGGAAAGTAAATGGTTAATTTTAGGAAAGTTGAGAGCGAACTAATGGCAGACTACAATGAAGAGTAGCTATGGCCAACAGGTGTTAATAAATAAATAAATAAATAAATAAATAAATAAATAAATAAATAAATAAATAAATAAATAAATAAACACTACAGGCTATCCTACAGAATCAGGAAGTGCCTAAATGACAAATGCCAGTTGCAAACCTCGAACGCCTGCGGAAATGCAAGGAGCTGAGATGAACACTTCGTGCCGATCATAACAAGACGCAGCCACCAGCCGGCAGAAGGTGGCCTGTTGCAAATGAATCAAGCTGTTGCGTGTAATGGCTGCCGCCTATAATTAGAGGCACCAAAGCCTTGGAGGAGCCGCAGGCACGACGATACGGATTGGACGCCCGCCACTGACGATAAGGAGGCTCGGAGATCATTAAGCAATGGCTCCTTAGAGCCAGTGATAGAGACTCAGCGCTGGAAGCTAAGGCACGTTCACGTAAACACCAATTTGCTCAACACACGCTACAAGTCTGCTGCACAAGAGAGTCTAGTAGCAGGCAGTGTATTAGATAGAAATAAATCCGGAGCTTCTCCATCCAGGATTCTCATGGGCACCAGTGTTCTCATGAGCAAAAGTTACTGAACTGACTAGTTTCCAGCTTCGTAGTTTTAGTTACGCGCGATGCAGGGGTAAGTGTTGCTATCTTAGCAATTCAGTGCAGGCTATATATACTTCCACTAGTAGTGGTACACTGGTGGAAATTACGCAAAAGTGCTGCTATCTCTGCATATCCGTGGTCGGCTCAGAATTGAGTTACAGCTTTCTGAAGGTAAAAATGTTGCAACCAGTCACCGTGCCACATTTTGTGCTACTACACAATTTCCATTCGTAACATAGATGACAAAAGAATAGGGAGGGAAGGGCTCAGTCCACGCAAATCACGTCTTCGCTATTTGCTCGGTGTTCTCAGCGAACGCTAAGTGCTCTGAACCGCCATGAATTATTATGAAATAAGACGAATGCATGAATGCTGAGCTTTTTCCACGGCTTTGAAGTACATAAGGAACCGAGTTCTTGTTAGGAAGCGCAACAAAAGTGCTGACCTTACTGGCCCACTTTTGCATCAACCACAACGTTTCTGAACACTGAAAAAGACACGAAACTCGTTTCGTCATAACACGGACATCGATTCGCCCACCAGCTTGTCCATTCTACTTGCCTGGAGCCTGCGGTGTTCTAGCAAATAGCTACATTTATTGATAAACGAGTCACCCTACTTCATTCATCGCCTCAAAAGCGAGGCTATCGTGAGAACGCCAGTTTATAGAGCATTCTTAAATAAAGGCAGTTTAGGTATAAAGAGAGTGCGGAAAATCGTGGGCTCTGAATGTTCTTGCGATTTAATGTGGTGTGTAAAGACACTATACCATCTATACATAGACTCTCCTCCAAAAGATTCGCCCAAGAAAGCTGCTAGCAGATGAATCAGGAGCCGCTTCCGTTTGCCTTGCAGGCAGGAAAAAAGGAGTTGTATCCATTCGGAGAGCGATTAATCTTTGTTGCACGATGCCTTACTCCCCACGAGCCTGCAAGTGGCAGCAAATATGTATCTATAAGGAAGCCGTTCCTTGGAAGGTGACATAAACTTGCATTTTCTGGTGTTTGTCATTCTGCTCACGCTGTTGGTTATTTCTTTTCTTCTTTTCAAGGCTCGCGACACTTAGTTCACACACGCTGCTCACACTTCCAGCGCACGCCTCGCGAGGGTCGTTCTCTTGCCTTCATTTCGTGTGAATTGATTTCAGATATTGGGCCTGTGTATTGCTTTTAATCACAAGTAAGTTAGAAAGACATCATATTAATCGCAGCGTACATGTGGAGAATATACACACTCTGTTTTCAGCTTAAAAATATCGAATTTCAGTGAACTCGCACTTGAGTGAACTTCAAGGGACCCAAGGAAATAATTCAGTTAACTGAAAGTTAAAAAAAAATGAATATTCACTAGAATACAAAAAAGTTAGGACACAGCAGACATCGAGTCAAAAGTGTGAATAACGATTTATGGACTTTGTACGTCAAGATAATTCAAGTGCATAAGTTACTTGGCTGCCTATCTCATAAAAAACAACAAAAAGAATTGGCAATGGAAGCTTGCACTAAGCCGCGCAAGCCTTGAAACAGCGAAACAGGACGATTTTGAAGACTAATCTGGTTGCTTCTAGGTTGTTTCCAGGCCTTAGCTAGGTGATGCAGATTATAGGTTGCTTCTAGGTTGTTTCCAGGCCTTAGCTAGGTGATGAGGTTCTAGGTTGCTTCTAGGTTGTTTCCAGGCCTTAGCTAGGTGATGCAGATTCTAGGTTGCTTCTAGGTTGTTTCTAGGCCTTAGCTAGGTGATGAGGTTCTAGGTTGCTTCTAGGTTGTTTCCAGGCCTTAGCTAGGTGATGCAGATTCTAGGTTGCTTCTAGGTTGTTTCTAGGCCTTAGCTAGGTGATGAGGTTCTAGGTTGCTTCTAGGTTGTTTCCAGGCCTTAGCTAGGTGATGCAGATTCTAGGTTGCTTCTAGGTTGTTTCCAGGCCTTAGCTAGGTGATGAGGTTCTAGGTTGCTTCTAGGTTGTTTCCAGGCCTTAGCTAGGTGATGCAGATTCTAGGTTGCTTCTAGGTTGTTTCTAGGCCTTAGCTAGGTGATGAGGTTCTAGGTTGCTTCTAGGTTGTTTCCAGGCCTTAGCTAGGTGATGCAGATTCTAGGTTGCTTCTAGGTTGTTTCCAGGCCTTAGCTAGGTGATGCAGGCTCTAGGTTGCTTCTAGGTTGTTCCTAGGCTTTAGCTAGGGGATGCTAGGTTGTTTCTACGTTGATTCTCAGAGCAGAAAGGTTCGACTTAAGCTACAGACAGTCACAGACACGACACGGATGCTCAAACTCCAGAGAGAAACTCGCGCTGAAATCAAGCGTTCGCACCTCCCATACATCTACGCTCACGTCGTTGTGGACGTAGGCCTTCCATGGCTTCGCGGTCTTCTCGCAGCCGCCATTGCCTTTCCCGTTAACTAGTATTCTCTCTGTACGCACTCGGGGTCTTCGGCTCACCGCCGTCGCTTCGCAGCCATTTGTTGGGCTAACTGTTGTCTTCTTCATTTTTAGTGGACCTGTGGTGTGTAATAGAATTTACCCAATTTCTGTGGCACGTACCCGTTTATGATGATGATAGCTTTCTGACAGGCCGCACAAGTTACGGGTAGCTTAAACAGCCTTGCTGTTAAAGAAACCTGTCATTTTCATTTGCACTGTTCTCTGGCAACGTGACGCAAAACGTGACAGAGATGTTCAGGGGGTCTGAGTTTTTGTGCACTTTCTCTGGCACAGCTTGTTGCTGAGACACGAAGTCCTGCAATTTTCCTAGGCATCCTACACAATCGGCTACAGTTACAGGATTGCAATCTGCTTATGTGATTGCATCTTACTCATCGCGCACATCTTCTTCGAGACTAACACTGAAAACAATTTCCGGATATGAGAGTTCTGATAGCTCACTGTAACACTTCGCATATTCTCCAAACAAAGTGTTGCCATCAATATCCAGCTTACGTTGGCGCTGCAGAGTGCGAAACATCATTATTTTTTTTTAATGAGTCGAAGTCAACTGATCAAGTTCGTGCGATTGAAATATCTGCTATACAAAAATTCGCTTAAATAAAAAAAATTTGCACAGAATGGATAGGAAAACCACCGGGCATTTTCTAAAGGTTCGTTATTTTTAGCGACGCTCGCACAACTGAGTGTGTACTGCCTCCAGCCCAGTCTGCTTACTTCAGTGTTTACAGTCTCGAGGAAGATGAGAGAATGAACGTTTCGATTTCATGTGGCAATCATGCGCGTTTGCGCGACGCAGAACAATTGTGGTTTCAGTAAAGGACAGTGCGACTTCACTTTATTTTCCACATAGTGTCGCTCCTGTGTGTGCCATCACGCTTTTCGATATAGCCGCAGCAGAAGAGCCATCTTCATTCATTGAACCCTCCACTGAGAGGAAGGCATAAAACTCTCTCTACTTAGTCGCAATTTCGATCAAAATAACTGCAAAACGTTATGTCAGGCAAGGTTATTTATATATTTATAACATAGATTACGGCTACGAACACATTCTGGAAATTTACTTTTAGTACGAGCTCCTAGCGACGCCAATTTTGTTTTTTACGTGTGTTTTTTTAGCATTGCGTTATTCAGATGCTTTCATGTTCCTTGAGAATGACAGACCGCAAGCTGAAAAGTAAAACCGTGGTTTGTTATCCACGGCTTCGACTAATAATGGATGCTTTGAGAGCATGAAACCGGTGAGAAAATGTTGTCCGTCGCTAACGTTGTTTTATTCAACGCTATAGTTTTACTAAGGGAGCACAAAAAGTGTGTGGGGACGGATAGATAAAGAAATATTACCAGCTACACTGCCATTTAAACACAAGCTACAAACACATTTAAAAACGGAGGTTGTGATGGGCGATTGACGCTTCCACCTAGAAGAAATGATCACGCTCCATTGAAAGGGAAGATGACTTCCCCAGGCAAGAGCGAACAACACGCTTTTTGGTTTTGTTGAGCAAAGACCAAAGTAGAAAATTCAAAATGACACAGACGGACGAGCGGGAAAGAGATATGTGCCCAAAATGGAAAACGTCATTCGAGCTCCTGGTATTAAAAATTCCTATCGCTGATGTTTTGCGGATGGTGAAGCAACCAATACGAGCACGTCGCCTACGAAATATCTGGATGTTTTATCTTTTTGTCCGTTAGTTTGTATCTTCGCTTCCCTCCCGTATTGTAAGCTTGCGACCACATCATGAACAGTGATTTCGAGTCTTTCGAAAGACCAGGAAACGTTTGAATATGGATAGGAAACTTCTAGCAATTTAAAGATACGCTGCTTCGAATTCTTGAACTCTGCGACTATAGAGGATGCGCTTTGTGGTGGCCGTTCTTATGCGAAATTACGTCATGAAATATGAACATTCGCCTTCTAACGCCCCCCTCGGCTTTCCTTGGCTTCATTATCAGTTGGATTCATACGGTTCCGTCCAAAAGAGAAGCGGGCCCCTCGATCCGTTCTCCTTTTTTTTTTTTTTTCATTTCACAGCGAGGGTCTCGACAGGGCACATTTGATGGTTTTAGGTAGCACGCCATGGATTATTGGTCAGCTGCAAGCTCGTAAAGATCACATGCTACGTGACCTCGGCTAGCACAAGAATATGTTCTACATTCGCCGCCATGAGCCCGAGTCGCGGTGGCTAACACTCCTAAGAAGTATTAAACAGGTCAGCGGCTGATGTAAGAGACGTTCGCAATATTGTCGAGCAAACAAAAACAAAAGTGAGGTTGGCAACACAGGATCCGTTACAGGTGTACCTATACATAACGGTATATAACAGAGACAGAAGCATGCATAAAAAAGGAGATAACCAGGATGCTACACTGCAAAAGATGCAACTACATATGGTTGTAACGAATTGAACTAAGTAACTGCTGGTCCCCCCTTCGTATCAAAAACAGATGATCATACAGATAATAATCACCTAAAGGGTTACACACAGAGAAGAAACTAAGAAAGTGGACGGGGCAACGACCGCCGCTGTAGATTAGTTGGTAAAGCATTGCACGCGTAATGCGAAAGTTGTGGGTTCGGTCCCAACCTGCGTCGATTTTTCCCTTATTTCGTAATTACTGCAATCCAATTTTTAAAAAAATGCATTCTTCAACAGGGTGAAGCCATTGATGACTGAACCAAGGCTGTTTTGCCGTCATGCAAGCAACTTTTTCAGTTGCTGTCGCGATTTGTTCACATACCGAATCTAAACAACAAGACTAGACAGGGCACTTAATTGGGAGAAAACTTGCTGTTACTTCCCGTGTGATCACCCACGAAAAACGCCTAGACGTAGTGCCGCTTATACGCATCGTTCCTCCAAGCAGAGGAAACAGCGGCAGCAACCCGAGCAGTAGCATCAATTCAGGTGCATATTTGAAGTTGCTATTTCTGTAATACTGACGGCGTCACACACTGTCATAGGACGCCAGATGGTTCACCTTCAAAGTAAGAGTTTTATCGGTGCGAAGGCATGTGAAGGAACCGTTTTCTGTTCGATGATTGCTTCAGTTTCCCAAACACGAATCTACAAATTCCATTCTGTGCAGAAAATGGTGTGAGTGTACACAAAAGTATCGCTAACTGCAATTCGAATATTTTTGTTCGGGGAGGAAAATCGGCTTTGAGAAGTTCAAGCTCGACCTAAATTTTACAGCTAATTTCAACTCTAGTTTGCTCGCTCACAACATTGTAAGGCAATGTCGCGGCGGCCGCGTTGCAGCGGAAGCTTCATCGTGGCGATCGGCCTAATGCCGGATGAAAAATTGTGCGAGCTTTGTGGGTGCTACGCTTGGCTGGTTTTGCTGAATTTATCTCGCTTAAATTCACGGAAACCCTAGACGCCACACATATATGCTTTCGTTTAGGTTCTGTGGAGCTACAGACGCGATTTTATGTTCGTTCGCATCAAAACCAGCTGAAATTTCTCACCTCTGAGTCCGAACATTTTAATACTCGCTTTATATTCACGTCATTTAAAAACAGAAGCGCGGGGACCACCAATTCCCCTTGCAAGTTCCGTGTTCTAAAAGTAATCTCACAGCTTTCCACGGCACCTGCAAGTCTGATAGCCGGCAGCAGCGAAAACAATTCATTTTTACGAAGTAGGCGACCGCTTCGCGCTGGCGTAAACCAAAGAATGAAAGCGTACTACTATGCGTACACTTTGTATAGACCACAATAACAACACACCGCCCATTTCTTTCTTTCTTTCTTTCTTTCTTTCTTTCTTTCTTTCTTTCTTTCTTTCTTTCTTTCTTTCTTTCTTTCTTTCTTTCTTTCTTTCTTTCTTTCTTTCTTTCTTTCTTTCTTTCTTTCTTTCTTTCTTTCTTTCTTTCTTTCTTTCTTTCTTTCTTTCTTTCTTCTCATGCTTGACATCTCGATCTGGTCAATAGCACAAAGGAGGAAAAAATAGATAATCTTTGTGACTTAAAAAGAAAGAGAGATAAAAGTGTAGGCTTTTTTTAAATAACGTTTTCCATTTCATGTTATTTGCAGACTCCCCAGAGGTAGTGCAGGCTCTTCGCGGTGAGACGGCGCGGTTGCCGTGCCGTACCGAGGTGGCAGCGGAGAGCGAGCCACCGCTGCTGCTGCAGTGGTACCGGGGCTCGCAGCTCATCTACAGTGTGGACAGTGAGAACGTGCCCCTGGTGCAGGCCAGGCACACTGTGCACGGCGGGGCACGCGAGGAACGTCGGCTGCACTTCTCCGTAGGACGGCGGCCTTACCGCCTATCGCTTGGCCACGTGCAGCCCGAAGATGAAGGCGTCTACTTCTGTCTGGTCTCATTCCCTTCGGGCACATCGATCAACGCATCTGTCAATCTAGTCATCGTGGGTGAGTGCTTTGCTCTCCGCGGCTCTCTAGAATATCTTTTGGTTCTGATGTCTTTTCCAGATGTCTTTTTTTTTCGGCCTGCGTCGTTGAATAACATGCCGCTGACTTTTAAAACGGGGTCGATGGGGCACCTTTCGGTTTACTTGTTTTTAGCCTGCCACTTGTTGGCACGTGTCGTGATGATGCAACCGTTAATGTTCGTTGGATCATCACGGCACGTAGTCTGACGGAAGGCGAAATTTCCGTGTGATTTCAAGAAGGTTTCACTTTTGTGCATACTTAGTTTTGAGATAGCTGTGATTTTACGAGAAGTAAACAGCGTGATGACTGGGACGATCAACGCACTGCTAAAGGAAAGCTCAAATAGTAATCAGAAATTGATGCTTCCAAATTCGTCTGACATCCCAATACATGCTCCTTGTTAATAAAAATGAAGCCAGACTTCACCGAACGTGCGACATTCTCGAACTGTGCGGAATTTTTTTTTCAGTGTTTATGTGAAATGGGAATGTTGCTGCGTACGAAAACGGACTTCGGTAGCACAGCCGCGTCGGACGGTACAGTTTTGAGGTGGCACAGGAATTCAGGTGACCAAGTGCGACAGCTTAATAATTTTCATGTTCAACAGCGAAGTTCCATATGCCGCGGCGAAACGGATGGCCGTAGGCAGGTTGCCCATAGTGCAGGTATGCACCACAGAGATCGCACAAGCCCCTCTACCAATCACTGTTTCACTAAAAATGAAGTGTCCGAATTTGCGCGAGCAAAAACGTATGCGCCACAGAAGTTAGGTTTGCGACTGCGCAAGCAGAGATAGCAGCGTGTAGTGGAAAAACGCGAAATATTAACTGGCTCAACGCTCAGTGCTGACATTCCACGTATATTCCGAAGAAATAACTGGGGAGGAGGATATAGCGCTTGTAGGAAGGGTCGTGAAGGCGAGAAAGAAACTACTGTCTGGCCTTTGAACTCTGGGCGGTTTAGGGGTCCCTTAAAAAGTGACTTGCTGTACGTTTCATTGAAAGGCTGTGTCTTTCTGCACCTTTCATGAAAATTGAGTGTCACCTCGGTGCCACGTGCTACACAGCTTCGCTGGTTATCCACCTTCACAGAGTGGAAGGCTCCGTGATGAACCCAGCGGTGAACAACGGTGAGGCCCCTTTCCGCTTCGCTTGCCAACCTTCTACACATGGTGTAAGGACTTCGATTTCTTGATCTTTCACATCATCAATTACGTAACTCCTGGAACGCGTTCATGGAATTCTGATTAGAGCCACACCGTGGCCAACGAACAGCGTGAAGACTAGGGCGTCAACGTGTGTCCTTTAGCTCTCAACCACACTTCCCCTTGTTTCTTCGCCATTATTAGTAAATTATTTGCCAGTTAAAGTAAACTCAATTTCAACTGTCCACACAAAATTTAGCTCGTTCCGAAATTTGGAATTTCTATTTCTTCGGCGCACACATATGCTACATGTTCAGCCATGCTTTCCAAGCTTAACCATGGCTTGAATCAACGCACCCTAACACATCATGTTCGTACAGGTATTGTCACTTGGCAAATTGGCATTTGCTACCCCTTTAAAAGCCCGTTTTGAAACAAGTGAACAAGGTCTTAAACCACTTTGTCCATCCATAGCAATTACAATATATTTTCTTCAAGTATAAAACAAACAGTAATCTTTCTGAACATTATGGAGGTGAACGTGTTAGTGCGAACCTTGTTTGCCTTTAAGCGACATCAGTCCTTGTCTCATAGTGTCTCCAGGGCTATATTTTTGTATTCTCTCTTAATTTCACGTGTATACAAATCACATGCTGTGGCTTGCAAGAAGGCTCTTCCAATCACCGCCTAGCGTTTCTTCATTTCCACATTTTGACTTCATAGCGCACTTGTATCGCTCCTAACAATCATTTTTAATTTATAGGATCCCTTTTATTCTTTTTGCCCTAATCATAAATATTCAAAAGCAACCGTTTATCTATATTTCAGTGCTGGATTATACTCGTAGTCTTCTGTCAGAAATGGTCAAGTTTTCGCTGAATGACTGCGAAGGGCGGGTGCTGTAGCTCTCATTTTAGCTACGTGCATGATTGACTGTCGAGGCTTAAGGACCCAGACCTACAGACGTTACATATGGAAAGCGTAGCGGCAGACATCTTTGCGGTATTTCGATTACCTTGAGCCTCCTAACCTGCATCAAAATTACGAACCCAGACGCGCATTTCATTGCACCATTATTGAATTGAAGCTTGCAGCGCCAAGCCGGCAACCTCGGGCTTCGAAGCAGAGTGCCGTTAGGCTACGGTAGAGGCTGTCCCACCGCACTCTACAAGGCTCGTAATTAAGCGTGAGGTGGCAAAGGATGGACAGCAGGCTATGGACAGCGTACAGTTTCCACAATATTGCATATTAATGCGTCGCGGGAGCTACGCGTTTACCATAATTAACTCTGCCAAAGGCCGCATTGGACATTCAGAACAGTTCCTATCTAATTGTAGAAGTGGGCGTAAGGCACTTAATTAGATGATAAAAGCATTAAAGCATTTTTAAACTGAGTGATACATTTCTACTTTTTATTTTTATGAACGAAACTCACTCACATCAAAATTCTCATATAACACATTTACATAAACCTCCGGTTCGCGAAGTAGCCAGACATTATGGGAGCTGCAGACATGACATGGCGCAAAAGATAGGGAGATCAGGTACTTTGTCTTTATAAAGCCGATTACACTGGATATTAACCAGTAGTCTTGAAGCTTTGAAGGAGTCTCTCGCTTTAATGCAATAAACGAACACACTTTGTGTCAGGGTTAAGCTTTTCCCTGGTATCCAACCTGTCAGAAAATTCTTATTGAAGAGGTTGTATTATCTATACGACCAAACTAAACGCTACAGGGCAGAATTTCTTCAATCACAAAAAAATATATTGTCTCACAAACATAGGCGTATCTACCGGGGGGGGGGGGGGGGGTGGCAAGAGGGGCGCTAGCCCCCCTCACTGAATAAAGTTAGGGGGGCGGAGCCCCCCCCACTTTCGACAGTGGTCACTGTCGGCTGCACACTGGGAAAACCGTCAACTGAGAAGTTTTACTTCTACACAGCGATCACTTCATTATATAATGAAAATTTGTCCTGGCATTTTTGCTTTGGAGATTGTCTTCCGTGTCTCACGACCACGCACTGTAGGTCTTCTGCGGTCCAGGGCGCCTATGCGACCCTTTCGCGCTTTGTGCTACTGCAACGCAGAGAAGGCTACCACTGAGTAGGGACTCTATAACGTTAGAGCACTCTCATGTTTTATTCTGTTCGGCCTGGCCTGAAATATGCATAATTGACGACGCAAATAAGGGCAGGAACCAGTAAACGTTTTATCGGCCGATCAAACGCGCTTCTTTTTTCAGGAAATTCATCTTCTTTCAGCGGAAAGGAATAGCATCACCGCTGCTCTCTATTCCACTTGCTATAAGTCGATGAGTGTGCAGAAATTTTGAGTCTTTAGTAGGGCCGCATTGGGGGGAGCTAAGGAACGTTTCCGTTTTGTTTCCAATGAACCTGGTTCTTCTTGCTTATCGTATGGCAGGGCGTCGGCAGAAATTTTTTCAGGGGGGGGGACCTCATTGATCTGAAGTGGGGGGCCGGGCAGGCAAATGGTCATTTTGCGCTCCGTATGCCATAACGAAAAAAAATTTCGGGGGGGGAGCACGGGCCCAGTATGCCATCCCCTGGCTACGCCGTTGTCACATGGTAGCTTGCAGCAACCATGCGGCTTGGATCAAGGCGAGGAATAAGGCAGCGTACTCCAGTACATTGGGAAGCCCAGCTTTCAAGCTTGTCCCACAATTTGATCTATCGGAGCAGGGGAATGGTCAAGGTGCATGGTTTTCTGGACTAATGAGATCGAATTGACAGCCGGGCTAGTTGGCTTGAGTCATCTCGAATTGGCTTGTACGGGCAAAATGCAACTAGGAAGGCAAAGAAGCACACTCGCGCTACGCTGTTTGTTTCTCTCCCTCCCTCCCTCTCAACAAGGATGAATTCACCGAGTTGTATACGCGCACAAACAGCTCAACGTCGTTATACTACCACTGAAGATATTTATTATACGATCGCCCGGCAGCTTAAGCTCCTCAGGACCTTTCAATAAAGTTCTTGACTGACTGACTAATTTGAATCCATCTCGCCAGCTAATATGAGTAGCCGCTGCCACTGTGATCGGCGTGCATCCTTCTTGAATTACGTTCAGAGTGAGACACTGTTAGACTGTTTAAAAGAATGTTTAGGCATTTTTTCAGCACAGTGATGCGCTCTTTAGTGGGCCCACGTCATTTTAATACCGCGAGATTTCACAGATCTGTGACGTCGCGTAACAAGCACGCGATTTTATGGCACACCGAAAATTTCTGAAAAATGGCGAAGAACCAATGGCCAAAAATATGTGCCGTATTGAAAATAGTGTATTCTCTTATTTTTTATGTAGTCGTGCATGAGTGGTCATTGCCCGACGGATCATTTTGGGGTCATTTCTTGCATCGCGTTACGAGCAGGTGCTGTGTGCATGACCCAGACCAACCATAAACAGCTGGACGACCAGTGTGGAAGGAAACAAGTATAACGTTATAATCACCCGCATTTTTTCTAAGAAAACTGGTGCTTACACCGTTTGCAAGGAGGGGCAGGGGGCCCTCCAAGCAAAGTTGCAAATACAAATACGATTAGCGTCTTGAATTGGGCTGGTTGGTACATACTGATTTTGGATGAAGAAACAGCGCTGGAACAGGACGGAGGCATCTCCGTCCTGTTCCAGCGCTGTTTCTTCATTCAAAAACAAATACGATGAGTATAAAGGATGTGTTACTACCACACATTCTTGCTTGAGAAAAACTGTGCTTAACAAGTTAACAATAATGGTAATATAATAATAGTGATAATAATAACAATGCGCTATAAACACTATTTCGACAATGAGTAAACAAGATAAAATGTAGGATACGCAAACCTCAATATGTGCAAGAAAGTGTAGTACTAATACCAGAAGCGAAAACGCGCAGCAACGGCTACCTACATTTAAAAAAAACGCCATTATTAGTGAGCAGATTCTCGTCGTTAAGGAAATTTCATTGAATGATACATATCTATACTACTGGGCAGGCTGCCATCGACATAACTGTATTCATGTATAAAGTTGTGCGGGTAATGCATAAAAAATGCGGCTTGCAACACTATTACGTGCACAACATGTGTAGCTATGGTTGTCCCAGCGCACGCGACGTTAGAAGTGAGTATTCTTTTTTCTATAATGTTATTAAACACTGCTAACGAAATTCTATCTCTGTATATGAAAAGTCACATGAAATTGAATTGAAATGCTCTCTCTGTTTCTCGCTATATATATATATATATATATATATATATATATATATATATATATATATATATATATATATATATATATATATATATATATATATATATATATATATATATATATATATAGTATACATATCGGAGGCTTGCCCTCCACTCGCGAGTTGGTACGCCACTGCTCACAAAGTCTACAAAATTATGTCGCTGTTGCTCCTTCTTTTTAATTGAGGCATGCATGTAAAAGTGAAAACACATGCTTTGTTTTCTTCCAGGGAAGGTAGGACGGAGCATAAAAGTGCTTCTATCACTCTGCCATGCGACATGTGCATGTTTCAGATTATTGCGTTAGTTTCCGTTATGGAACAAGAAGCAGGTATATATATAGCAAGTATTTATGGCTTCACACAGATGTGTCTCATGGAGGAAAAAACATAAAAGGTTACCATCGTCTTAAAAAACACAGAAAGAAAAGTGATGAAGGTCTAGTTCATGATGCGAGAAACGAAGGCAATTGGGTGAATGCGAGCGGCTAATTTCTCTGTAGTTGCATCACTCTCATGCCGCCAGCAGGCGCAGAGGCATGTATATCGTGGCGTCGCCGAGAATGTCACGTGGGCACGGAGAGGTCGCGGATAATTTGAGCGCTTCCGCGCACTCGCCCTTCGCCATTACTCCAGCCCTTCCTCCGCCTCTTTTATCGCCTCTCCCCCCGTTTCTACTGTTTCTTTTGCTCGCACGCTCTGCCGCTCGCAAACCTCAGGCAGAGCAGTGGCCACTGAGATGTGTATGTAGGTCGCTTCGACCGGAGTCTCACTGTGGCGCCCCCTGGTGCTGCTAATATATTTGTCACGCTCTGTTTGGATGAAGGAGCGTACGAAGTGCAGAAAAGAACGCTCGTTATTTATTGTCCTCTGAAGAGCGTTTCCACGAGCGGGCGGCCGGGTCCAGGAGCCCGGAATGGGCTATGAGGTGCCGGTGAGAACACACATTCAAAGAAGCAACAAAGCGAAGCACGGCCTTCCTGTCACGCAACTGCCCGTTCTCTTTCAGTTATTCATGGTGTAGGTGTCAAAGAAAAGACAGCCTTCTATGACGCTCACATCTATCTTCCTTCGGTGAGTAGCGTTACTGTACAACAAAAGGAGAAAAATACCGAAAAAAATAAATCCGTATTCTTGCGTTATGTTTGCCAGTGAATGCTCACACAAAGGTCAACCGCTGACAGCGGTCTTCTTCACAGCTATTTCATTGAAGGACTCGGCTATTTCCGCTCGGTGGCAGACAACTTGAGATGTTGTTGCCTCTCAACGATTCCGTTATTAGAAACGCTGCCTCCTTTACACATCAACGATTTCTTTTTGTCTTCCTCAAGTTCACTCTGGTCGCCCTTTCTTTGACAGTCTCCTTTCTCCCAATTATTACACGCAGTGTGACAGACAACCTACCGGTGCTTGGAGAATTTCAATTGCCTTCTTTATTTGTTTTGTTTTCCATTTCTTTGTAGTGACGTTTACGGCCGCATAATATGCGTGTTTTTACGGTAGGAACATTCCGTTTTTGTAGACTGAAAGTCTCATTGTAAGAATTTCTGCGATGCGACGCTAAGGAAGTCGAAAGTGTGCGTGTCAACGTAGGCACTGCCCTGCGCGAAGATATTTGCATGTGTGCGAACCAACAACTTTATAATATTCAGCGAATGATCGATGTGCGCGAAAATAAACTAAGAATAGAAAGGTTATTAGAATAAGAAGATGCATCAATAACCGACGCTATTTTACGAAAAAGGTAAGGGCAATAACAAGACACTGAGTAAGCTTACGGAGGGTGGAAAATGCACGCACACAAGCAGATGATTGTGTGTGTGTGTGTGTGTTAGTATGCGTGTGTGCGTGCGTGCGTGCGCGCGCGCGCGTGTGTGTGTGCGTGTGCGTGTGTGCGCGTGCGTGCGTGCGTGCTCTTAAGTACTATCGCTGGCGACTCCTAGCGATACCATGAGTATATGAGCGATATGAGCGACAGTGACATATTCAGTAAATGTTCTTTAGGCCAACCTAGGCGTTTACCTGTGGCCTGCAGAATATCCTTTAACGCGTAAGCGAGCTAAGCCCTAATTTTCGCTACATTGAATTCACAGCTCGCATGATATCACACCCAAGAAAGAGAGTTTTAGCTTGAGAATTTTTGCTTCCAAAGAACATTCAAAGCTGATACTCTTATGACCGAGAAACTCACTGGCTTGGCGAAACCTGAAACTAACCTGCCTTTCTTTCTTTCATATTTTAGCACGGTCAGCTACTCGCACCAATACATGAACAATGGAATGTACATCACGAGACGAAATTTTGTTTTGTGGATGACACCCTTGTTACTTAGTCTTTGAATGATCCCCTATTGTTGTCTTTCCTATCGCTACTCTTCGCTGCACTTTTCTTAGAGCGGCCATTTTTGTAAATCGTGTATGATATAAAAAAAGCACCGTGTTACATTTGCTACGTCGTTATTTATCCGACAGCTCTGTACACCGGCTGTGATAGATTTATCTTTTTTTATGTTCCGAAAAACACCGCCGTTCCTTATTCGTTCTTTTCCTTTCATTACGACGGTGTTGAAGTCGCTTATGCTTGCTGCTACTAATGTAGTGTTGTCTGGATAATTTGAATAATGTGTCACCTTCCCTCCTCTTATTTGACTCCTACTTAGCCCTGCTTTGCAGCTCACAGTTTCTGAGTAAATATTTTGCGCATAAGTTAAATAATTATGAAGAAAGAATACGACCATGCCCGACTTCATTTGCAACCTTATATCAAACTGTGCTACGAACATTTCTCTTAACAAGCCCTCATTCCGTGGTGTATAGGATTTTTTTTTTATGGAATGCCCATTTTCGTCCCGAGCTTGGAGTGGTCAACTGAGTCAAAAGCCTTAATATAATCTTTGAAGCAAAAGAGCAAAAGGCTTCTGGTATTCTCTACAAGTTCCCATCAACCATCTCAAGTTTGCGATGTGGCCGTCGGTACCACCCCCTTAGGTGAGGTCTGTTTCCTCTGTGGCCATCTCCTATTTACATGTAACGTTCTAGCCATTTCTGTAGTGCTTTGAGGAGAAAGTATGAGATAATAAGGTGGCAATTATATATTTTGAACTTCCTTTGCGTCTCGCTTTTTATTCAGTGGGATAAATAGACAGTTCTTCCTGTATATATACCACTGTGTTGTCTTTCAAAATTGCTGGCATAGTTCAGTGATGACTTTTACTGATACTGGTCCGACTTCCTTAACGAGTTACACAGGGACGTCGTCTGAACCGCTAGCATTAACTGGAAGTAACTGCTGTGTAGCCCGCTTTATTTCGTCTTCACAACTGCTGGCTCCAGTTCATATTCGAGGCCTGCAGATGGTTTTTTGTCCTTTTTTGCTTTTAGGGGCGAAGCACCTTAGGGTCTCGGCGTGTCGACGTGCTCCTCGTCTGCTGCTGTCGTGACGGCGCTGCTGTCGGAGTGCAAGAGAGGCCGCCACCGCCTCATCACTCGCCGCGTAGCGGAGAGAGAGCGAACGGCGCGCGTTTACAAACGCTCTTTCTGCGATGAACGCTGAACTATGCTTGCCACCATAGCTGAACTACCAGCTCGCAAGACGAGAGCGCGCCCTCGCCCGCGAGATACAACGCCGACGCTAGCAGCGTCTGCTAGCGAGTTTGTTGATTGAAAAAGATTGGTCGCGTATCTGCCTCCTTCGCTGCAAGTGTCGTCGAAAGACGATAGTCTTCTGCCGGCCGAACTACATGAGTCCTGGTCTCATCCGCGCCCACCCGTGATGCCCCAGACAGCGCCTCCTCTATTTTGAATCGGCCGCATCTGGCTGGCATTGATAAAATAGAGGAGGCGCTGCGTGAGATATGGACGCCATCTGGCAGTGGCATCGGAAAACATGAGCTTGCGCAGAGCCCAGGGCCACTGCCAGATGGCAGCACCATATCGTCGGCAGAGGGCTTTTTCGTGCATAGCGTCCCATTTTCAGCGCAGCCTAAGAAACACTAGGGCCTTTAGAATCACGTATCGATGTATTTTCTAGTAAAGGAACACACCACCTAATACTTACGTATTGATGTTGTGCCTCAGATATGCATAATATTTGCTTTTTGATCGACAATGTTCACAAGTATGAACGCAGCTACCAGTTCAAGATGGCTGGGCGTTCAGCAAGTGCTTAAACTTTGGCCGGGTGGCTGAATCGTGTGACAGGCAGACAGATAGACAGACAGACCAAAATTTCTGCGTTCAAGTATCCCAAGAAAGACTACCGTCTATAAAAACAGACTGCTCGCGCTGCACAACCGTTCACCGGCCACCCCGTATATATAGGCACTGGATCTTCACCTGCAATGTAGTGCCAGTGGGAGATTTCTCTTGTGCGTAGTTGAACAATAAAGATTCGCAGTGTGCGCGTTAACTAAAGCGGACTGCGGCTCTCTGTGTCTAATCGGAGCAAACTGGGGGCTCCGATTAGACCCGTGAACACTGCATGCTTCGCCCTTCCCCAGGTTTCACGTTAGTGGAGCTTAAACACCCTTCCCTACATGCCCCTTCGCTACAATTTTTTTATCTTCATAGCGTTTACTTGAAATACAATTTCTGGTCCAGCTATCTATACTTTCTCCGTCATAGTATATGAAAAAAAGGCAATCTTTTTAGAGAACATTTCGTATGCGACAGCATACTTTAGCGAACCTACCTGCCCCCCAATATTTGGGAATAGTGGTGTCCTGGCTTGTAGTATTAGCTCGAGTACTGCCGGCAGTGGCTAACACTGCGGTCGGATGATGTTGGTTCAATATCGTGAGACAACGATTCCTAACAGGAACATTGCCTACATTTATTCTCAATCAAATAACTCAACTATTGTTTTCGCGCATACATCGACAATGGTCTGAGAAGGTTCTGCATGAGTCTTTTTTTTTCTTTTCTGTGGAGAATACTAACTCCTTCTACATGCCATGTCTAGGCTACAGTAACAAGACCTGCTCAGGCCTATTAAATTGTTCTGGTCCTCCGTCAACCGCGCTCACAATGTGCCCGCCGACCTCCTGTCATGGGAGCAACCAAAATTATTTTCAAGCCTAAATAATAATGAGAACACAAAACATCGTCTTTAAAACCTTGATTGGAATGCTGAACCTTTTATCGAGACTTTGCAGAGTGTGTTGAAAAAAATACCCATCTAAGTTATTTGTACAAAGCTGGCTACCGCGATTGCGATTTTTTCTAGACACCAAACAAGACATGCTAGATCTGAAAGAAAGCATCACTTGAGTACATGCTTGCTTGCCACGGCATTCGTGCCACGTTTTAAGTTAAATATGAATCATCTGTGCTGCAGTGACCGGCATGTTGATTTCCAGAAGTGACGTAAGAATAATTATATTCATAGAGGGTTAATAAACTTCCCCCGGGATGCAAGTTTGAATTAATATTTACTTTTTGTAAAGAATGCTTAAGTGCATTACTTCCATTTTTTTTCTGCATTCCAACTTCGTGAGATGCTTTCCATGCGTATTAGTGAATAAAATGGTTTCTAGCTTGAAAAACTCCTATGATTTCTCTAACTTTGCTGAAAATATGTTCTGTCGTGCGCTTCGAATTTCGCTCTTCTCGATTTTTTTTACATTGCGCCTTTAAGTATGCTTTCTTGTCTATCATAGACAGTGTTTTAAACTTGGGAGTTCCGCTCCTGCGTGCGCTGTGTAACGCTTTGCTTTGGTCATCGTTCTTGTTCTGTGCTGACTGCTTCCTTTAAAAACCACCAGGACTTCGCTTGCATTTCCTTTGTCTGAATGTTTGTTTGGCCTTCTGCGGTAACAATGCTCCTTATATCAATTCAAGGTATACATGCAGTAGGTACCCTGTCTACGATATCCAAACCTCGCAATTGATTGCAGACAGAAAAGTTGCCAAGGGTACAAAAAACTAAGATTGTAACTTACAGATTTTTTATTGACTTGTTATCTTGCATATTTTTATAAGTATTTCTGCTATTGGTAATTCGTGATCTAACCCACAATCAATGCCTTGTGCAAGCACTGTATAATATACTAGCACACTATTCCCAACGACAATCATACATGATGTATAACAACACGCACTTAGACAAATAACGAAGAGAGGGCGAGAAACGAAGACAAGCGCTGACATCCAACTAATTTCATTTTGAAGATGAGCGCTCGTACATACAGGTATGCACATGCGCGATAACACACTCTCGTTTGCTCATGGCAATTATGAATATTGAACACTCGACACAAGTGAAAGTTAAAAACGAGCGCGTCAGACATCGCAAGAAAAAAGGAAAGATGGCTCTTTGTCGAAATGGCCTTTTGAGAGCTTGCTAACCACACCGTTTCTCCTCAATTGCCGTAGCGTCTATTATAAGTCAAGTCGGTTCACTTGGCTGCCTAGCAATAACTGTCGCGCATTCGAAGAGGCGCGGTGGTGTGTGTGTGTGTGTGGGGGGGGGGGGGAGGAAGGGCAGGGTACACCCACAGTCTGAAAAATATTGTGCCTTTTAAAAATAAAACCAGTTGAAGCTCCGCGCTTTTTACTTTGTCGTTTTCCCTTCGTGCTCCGTCAAAGTGCGTGCTGGCAGCCCAAATTACGGATCTACACCAACTAGCACGGTCGCATGCCTTGCTACAGGACAAGCACACAAACAGCCCTGGCAGTCAAAATATAGAGCGTCAAGTATTACTGATGCAACACTGTTAAATCGGCTAGTTTTTTTTCTGTTTTTTTTTACTTCATTGTAGAATGAAAGTGCTCTATATACCTCTGACACAAGGCTGAACAAAAATGTAAGGTAATTCCATTTCTTTTAATGCGCAAAGACCTCTTAGGAAACGAACTTTCACTGATGAGGCGCGCTACGGCATGGTCTGCTTTCATTTAAGCAAGCGACACTATGAAGTACATGTACTTATTCTGAAATCTAAGATGTCCAAATATAAGCGGACAAATGTAAGGCAATGTAAAAAAAACATTCAGTAAACTAGGTCCACGCGAACAATACTGCTCCGTTAAATTCGGATGTCAACGAAGAAATACAACGGCGACGCGGCTAAATTACAATGCCACAGGCAGGTACCATCACTATTTATGCTGCCGAAGTTCAAAAGGATATTCGTGCAGTGAAAGTTCACTGCCAGAGAAATTACGTCACTTCTAAGCATAACATTGTTTTTTTTTTAACACAAAATTTATTAATAGGGCACCATAGCGTGCTCTCTAGTTTTCCCTTTGTTGAAGAGCTCAGCACGGCTTTACTCATTTAAGGGGGGCCATGACACCCAATTTTCGATCATAATCAGTGTTATGTGGTTAATCTTTGTGCATTCACAGACAATCTGGAAAAAATTTTGCACATTTGATCGAGCAGGTAACTTATAATTGAATATACTTATAAACACGCCAGTGGCCTGAGAGTCAGGCAACACTGGCGCACTCGCGAGCTGTGACGTAAGGAGCTGCTTGCTGTGCGGGCATCTGTATTTCGGTGAACGATTTTGTTCCTTGTTCAGCTGCGCGTGCAGGCAAAATATTTCAGATTTGTTCAGATTGGCATTGATATTGAACGATGCGCAACGGCTGAAACTTTGATGCAAGACGAAGGGTCCGCTCCGCGCAGCACATGACGTCACACCCGCCATGGCAAAATGACGGTTGCCGTCGCTGGGCGGGGTTCTAGGGCTTATGTTGCATTCGAAATATTCTTGTACGCTCCATTATTAAAACATGCTGTTGGGCTAGTTGATGTAGACTGCGCAAAAAAAAAAACAAAAAAGGTAACAACGGTAACGCAAGGTGAAGGAACAAGGAGGACAGGAAAGAGCGTCCGGAGAGAAAGCTCTTTTCTGACGCTCTGAACCTCTCTTGCACACGATGTATTATGCTGCGTCTGATACAGAATCTCTATTTAAGTGTTAACCTTGATATCGTTACTAGGATGACCCGGTACGTTTGCACGTTCAGTGAGCAGGATCTTTATTTTGTTCGTGTATATATATATATATATATATATATATATATATATATATATATATATATATATATATATAATGAAGATGTACAATGAAGATATACAATGAAGATGTATAAGTGAGTTATTACAATATTCGCAGCAAGTATTAATGGTCTGTTTCGTGGCCGTTCTTAGTGGTGATTTTTCCGTAACAAAGGTGGACGATTTTCTGCGACTGCAAGGCGGCACTGCAGTCTCTTCTATCAAGTCTACGCCGCGGTCCGCACGAACAGTTGGTTTTTGAGATGGCAGAAATGCTACACTAACCGAGAAAGGGTACCACATTATATTTCAGTGGCTGCCAAGTCACTGTGGAATTATCGGTAATGAACGGGCCGATCAAGCTGCCCGTTCAGCCCATACAGAAGACCACAACCTACACATACCTCTCTCTAGTACCGACGCTGCTAGGAAGCTCCGCATGATTTCTCGCCAATGCTCCATGTCACATTGGAATGAGCCGCATTTTACGCATGCAAGATTACGCTCCTTTGATCCTACGTTAAGCCTACGACTTCCAGCAAGACTCCGACGAGGTGACGCTACTGTTCTGTGCAGACTATGGTTGAGCGTCGCGTTTACCCGTGCGTATGCGTTCCGCATATGGCCGACACCGCCGCCTGCGTCCACTGCGGAGATGAAGAGACGATTCGACATGTCCTGTGCGACCGCCCGGAATATAGCATACAAAGGCAATCTTTTCTAATGCACTCAACAAGCTAAATGACTAGCCTCTCTCAGACGAAATAATACTACGTCATCGTCCAGACTCAACGTCTCAAGCGCTCAATTGAAGACTCAACGTGCAAGCGCTGCTGCGCTTCTTGCGAACTACTGGCCTGTCTCAACGACTCTGAGTGGAACGTTTTCGTGTGTGTGTGTGTGTGTGTGTGTGTGTGTGTTTGTGTGTGTGTTTGTGTGCGTGTTTGTGTGTGAGAGAGAGAGAGACCAGGGTAGCATACCAGATCCTAGCATCTGGTTAACCTCCCTGCCTTCCTATTTTCTTTCTTTCTCTCTCTCTCCATGACACTACATACGCATTCTTACCGATACCCCGGAGACTCCGCCGCCTTGCGGCCCTTATGGAGGCTGCTTGCTGCAACCCAGGGCATCAGCTTCGACTGCTCCAGTTATACGGAGCCATAGTCGGTGTCGAACGCGGCGCCTGTAAAACGTGACTCAGAAAAATCTTACTTATTATTGCCCAAAAAAAGAAACTAGAGCAACAGAGAGACTGATAAATATGGGATATGCGGAAGGCTGGGAGGTTAAAGGGGCCATGACACGGTCACCAAACAATTCGTGGTTTTTAGCGAAAATTAGGAGTAGAGGGTCTATTATGCCTATACAGATATGAAAAGTCGGTCGTAAAAAATATTTCAGTGCAAAGCAGGCCCTAGAATTCACCGGCTGTAAATCCCGCCCACCACCGGCGACCGCCATTTTGCCATGGTGCCTGTGACGTCACGTGCAGCAAGGAGCAGTGCCGTCGTCTTCTACCACAGTTTCAGCCGCTGAAAATCGTTCAGTTTCAGTGCCAAGCAGAAAAAGTTCAAATATTTCAATTTTACGCGCTGCAACGGAAAAATATCATTCGCCGGAATGCAGACGCCCGCACAGCCAGCTGCTTGTTACGTCACGGCTCTCGAGTGCGCCAGTGTTGCCTGACTCTCTGGCCGCTGGCGTGTATGCAAAAATATTCAGTTATAAGTTATGTGCTCGGCCAAATGCGTTAAAATTTCGCCAGCATATTTGTGAATGCTCGAGGATTAACGCACATAACACAGGTTATGATCGAAAATTGGGCGTCATGGCCCCTTTAACCAGAAGGTAATTATACAGTATGCTACACTGTACTAGACAAAGGGGATGGGAGACAGATATTTATGAAAAACTCGAGGAAAAAGGCATATGACGTTGAGATATTCGCCAACGTAAAGTTTCTAGTCACCAATATTTATTTTTAAAAGCGAAAATTTGGAACGCTGACGCTGGTTTTTCACTTTCTGTTCTTTGAGTGGCGTTTAAAAACAAGACGACTGCCGCACGCAGTCACCACCACGAAAATGATGCTTGAATGCCCCTCGACAGCTTAGCTGTAACATATTTTTACATCTAGCTCGTAAGAGCAAAAACAAACAAACAAACAAAAAAAAAACACTTGCGTCATCTTGCGAAGTGTTATCAGCCAAGGAGCATGTATGTCGCAGAGAGTCTATGCGTCTTTTTTTTCTTTTTTTTTTCTTTTTTTTTTTGTAAGTTGATTGCCCTGATTTCTCAGTACGTATAATCGTGCACAGCAAGCGCAAATCAAAATTTACGCGAAAAGATTCATTCCGAGCGGCGAAATCGATATCGCCAAGGGCAACCCGTCGCGAGGAGCGGCCCGTTGCCTTCTTTTGTATCCATTTTTAGTCTTCCTTATTGAATTCAGATTTGCACAACGGAGGCGTAGGTGCGTGCCTCACAGGCTGCCGGGAACACATGTCAAGCAGAGTAAACGGTGCAGCGGCCTTGTCTGCACTCCGGTAAGCAGCGCGAAAGACAAGCAGATTGCACGGGGCACATTGATACTCGCCTATAAGCGGGACTGCGAAAAGGCAGACACATCAATGTTACTCTCTTTTTTTTTTGTCTTTCCTGGGAACATTCATTGTGGTTTTTATTGTGCCTCATTTCTGGCGCCTTCACATGCAGTGTCAGCTGTTGCGTATCTTAATGGCGTCAGACGTTTCCCACTGAGCTGTATATGACCATCGCAGCGTTATCACTACTGCGGCTGTTCAGAATTTGAAGCGGTGTTTTGTGAAAGGTATAATTTAGCTCATGGATATTTCCCACTTATTCTTAGGCAAAATGCATCTTCAGGGCTATTTCTGGAGGAAGGCAGCGCTGATTAATTTCGACGAATACGCGGACGGCACCAGGACTAAGGTGTAGCAACAGAAGATAGCTTAATACGCCTTCGCGATAAATAAAAAAAAAAGGGTCAACGCGATAACAACACTAGCAGGGCACACATAACCAATCTCTTGCGCAAACAGTGAGAGTGACTGAAACACGATGTGTCTTTCTTGTCAATTAAAAGGGCTTCATTAATCACTCGCGCACGTCTCTCGCTGTAGCGTTCGTGGACAAACACCAATGACGCATGTGTATGCCTACTCGCCGTAGTAGCTTAGCAGATAAGGTGTCACGCTGCTAAGGTCGAGGGTGCGGGTTCGACCGCCGGCAACGGTGACCGCATTTCGATGAAGGTGAAATGCAAGGACATCGGTGTACTTCAGATTTAAGTGCACGTTAAAGAATTATTCCGTTGTCCCCTGCTGCGGCGTCCCTCGTGATCCTATCGCAATTTCAGCACGTAAAACACTCGATTTCATTACAGTCACAGCCGCATATATCGAAGTCGAAAAAAAAAAAGGGGATTAGCTCGATATATGGGATAATTCGATACACAACTTTTAAGAAAATTATAAAGCTTCCGGTGCGAATTTCAGCACGCAAGTTTGCTTCACGGCACTTATTTACGGCAATTTAAAAAACACGCTTTCACGGCAATACGCTGGATTATTTATTAATTTTGATATTTTTCCGCGGTTTGTTGTTGGGGATGCCGGATAACATGCAAGGTGCGTTATACACGAGAAAATACGGTAAAGATGTAAATAGTACCTAAAAGTCCTCATACGCAGCTGTGCGTACTCATCGGGCGCCGGAAGCGTGTACTCTGCCTTGGCACTGTGTTGGCATTGTTTTTCGGTATCTTACTCATCGTGCTTCTATAGGGATGCTCTAAGTAGCGGCGACGTCAGACTGGTCACCACGTTCGACTGTAATTATTATCGCCAGCTTTGTCTACAACCGCAGGTTCTTCAGTTTCATGGCATCCATCGCGTTAAAAAACAACAAAGAAAAGAAAAAAAATTACACCATCTCCCACTAAAGGGAACCATGTGGGGATGCGAAGCAGCACTAGTGTTCACTTGTTTCCATTTGTATGTTTCCGTGTATGTTTGATTTGTGTGTGGAGTTGTGTATCAGCGGTGCTGCTTACGCTGCTGTCACAGCTTACGTTACCGTTGCCGCTACAACTGACGCCAACTTTGCAACGGAGCGAGCGCGCGTCGCATTATATACGAGCGCACAGCTGCACCGGAGAGAGAGAAACGGGAGAGGAGAAACGAAGCGGAGGCAGCGCTCACGCCACCTCCTCCCACCTCCTCGCGTTCACGCCAGGAGAGGGTCCTCCAACCTCCTCGCGCTCACGCGAGGAGAGGGGGAGAGTCGGCGCATGCGCAGTAAGGCTGGTTAGGCCGCACACCACCGGATTGAACTCCGCTCTAAGCTGCTTCGCATCTAAAAACAAGCGGACAAGCGAAACGACCTCGCACAACGAACCGGCGGCGCAACGACGAGAAACTGTGGTGAAAAGACATCATGGCAAAAGGTAGTTTCAGCTCGCCCCGCGCAGCGCACTCCTAATCCGTTCCGCTCGCTCTCCGAAATGCACGTTCAAAAGTTTCCTTCCGGGAGGGAAAACCAAAAATTTGTAAGGGAAAGCCAACTTCCTGAAGGGCTTCGCGCTGCCCGATTTTCGATATATCAAATGTCCGGCTACTTTTGTTCAATGTAGCCGTAGATTTTTCTATGCAGTGATGTTAAAGCATTGCCGTGTTCGAAAAGAGTTCAATATAAACGGTTCGATATAGTACGGTTCGGCTGTATTATTAAAGGAGCACTGACACAAAATTTCGAAGGCGAGATAATGAGCGAGATAGATGTATGCGGAGACATACACAACATATACGAAATATCAAGGGCAAGTATAGCCTAGAACATATTTAACATCAATTTTAAAGTGCATGCCGCGTGACTGAGCGAGATGCGGAGCCCCTCGCGACGCCGATATCAACGCAGCGGCAATGTAAACAAACCTACGTCACGAGTTTGTGTTGGCTGGTTGCTGGCACGCGCCTTGTGCTTGCGCTGCCTGCGATTTCTTCTCCGTGCCTGCGGCTTTGCGTGTGCTGGCTGTGCTGGCTGTCATTGCGGCACCCGCTCGCGCAGGCTCTCGCGCGTGGCCCCCCACGTCACAGTTTTGCGTGGTCACGTGGCCAGCTGCGTTTACCTTGCCACCGGAACTGCTCCTGCCTAGCTCGGTGCTCTTTAAAACCGAAACTGAGACTGGCCGCTCCAGAAACGTCTCTAAATAAATAACCACCCTGCACTCGCACAAACGAGGTTTCCAGTCGTGATAAGTGAGTCCTAAGCTGCCTATTGCAAAACAAACAAACAAAAAAAAAATGTGCAAAATTTTTGTGTCAGTGCTCCTTTAATGCTCCCAAAGTGATGCGTTATGGTCTCCCCCTAAAATTGAGTGAGGGTTATTCAAGCGCCTGAGTAAACCACAGAGTGAAACCGTTTTCGTCCTTTTTCATTTCTAATCAGGGTTGCCGTTGGTGACTACTTTGCGCCAAATTGGCTGCTTTTGGCGACGATAATTTCCAGTTGGCGCCATGGCTCTTTTTTAAACTTGTGGTTTTACTTATTCAAAATGGTTTTATTTCTTCATCAATAGTAAAGACTGTTGATAATACCGCTTCTGTTCTATTTGGCGAGAAATTCGGCGATAAGACCAAATGACATGGCTACTTTGGCTACTTTTGGTGTGAGTTCTGGCGCCTTTTCATGTCCACCCAACGGCAACCCTGTTGCTAATAGGGAGTTTCCGAATGGGGCCCCTGAAATTCGGGGCCCCAAAGCACTTTTTATGTGCTGACTTTGGGTAAAGCCGGAGTTAAAAGTTTTGGAATAGGGTTTTACGCTCAGCGTTTCCATCTTGCGCTTGCAGCGCCACAACGTCCGGAATGGCAAACTACGATGAATAATAATGAAAAGCTTTCGCAGAAAATTACCTTTGGTACACATATCCTTTGAAATTTTAATTTGCAAGGTGTAGTGTTAATGAATTCGCTGGAAATATCCATCAATTCTGTCAGCCCACATCCTTGCCACCATCAGCCAAGACAATCCAACGTCTAGCCACCCTAGCTGCATTAAGCCTACGAGCTCGCAAATCGACGACTTCATTTAAAAAACAGACTATTTTTCAGCCAATCTTTGTTGTATGCGTGAGATATGGGAAAGCGATAGCCTATGCCAGTATTTTTCAATTTAGAATGTCATCCATTACTCAGAAATCAGGTAAGTTTGGTCTTGGCCAAGAGCCGTCGCTTCAGTGGGTGCCGCCATGTTTGTTTCACGCAAAGTTTTTGGAACACGCTTTGGGGCTCCCGCTAAACTCGAATAACGTACCCAACGCAAAATCCAAACGCTGTTTGGGTATCGCGCATGCGCAGTGGCCTCGACGCTATTTATGTGGGGCGCCGAAACGTTTGGGGCCCCTATTCCAAAACTCCCTAATGTTCTACAGCGTTGTATTTTACTTCGTTCGATATACCACAGTGTTTTTCTCAATGACAAATAATAGGTTTGGGTTGATTCACTGTACTTTATTATTCTTATTATCAGGTTATTGCTGCAGTTTCACTAAGTGTCTCGCCCTTTGGGGACCATACATGCATAGACCCCAATTGGAAAACTAATAATATTCGAAATTTAGCGAGGTCGCTAACAACAATGTGACGAACAATGTGTTGTGGTGCATGTGCCGAGCTCTTCAATTGTCGCATGGTGGAGTGAAGGAAGTTAGCCTATAATTTTAAACACTCACTTTGCGACTTCGTACATCATGAACTGACGCGATTATGTGAGAGATGAGCCACTATGAAGGCTGAAACAGCAGGTTCGTGCAGCTCAGAAAACGTCACTGTGTAACAGCTGCGTTTAGCGTGCTTGCACATTGTCTAATCTACAGTTCTCGTATACAAGCATGTCGCCCATCTCAGTAATAAATAAACGACACCACGTAAACCAATAGGCACAGAATGCCACGTCCAATTGATCACACCATGCGTGCTCGCAAAGACAGAAGGCGAATATGTAAACCACGAGCGAGAAAACAGTAAGGACATATAGATACGTTGGAAATTCGTAAAGAAAATCCCGTCCCAGTGAACCAAATATATCACATTCGTCATGCCTCCAATTGTATCGTTGACTAACCTAGACAGATATGGGGGGGCTTTTTTATCAGAGTTACTGTTTGTTATTTCTAAAGAGTAACTTATTTCTAACGCCACGACATTAGTCCGGGCAGCCGTTTCAATCATATCGTGAAATTCGGCTACAGGCTTTTGTATAACTCACTTGTCCTCCATGAGCTGTAGTTCTTAAGATTTTCGGCGCAGTAAGATTACATCTTTGGAGAGCTCACACTGGAAGTCGAAAAATATCGCTTATCACAATAAAATGTTGGGCGAGTTGGGGCATAGTTAATCGAAGGAATGTGGTTCAGTACAAAATAACTTTAGGCACATAGGCGACGACAGAAGTGCTAGACCAAGCACTGTTTCTGTCTTCTAGTTTTTTTTTTTCCTTAACGTATTTTAGGTTGGACCACATTACTTAGAATAGCTTGGTTTGTGGGGCTTAACGTCTCAAAGCGACTCGCGCTATGAGAGACGCCGTAGAAAAAGGCTCCGCATTATTTAGACCACCTGGGGTTCTTTAACGTGCACTGACATCGCACTGTAGTCGGGCCTCTATCATTCCGCCTCCACCGAAATGCCACCGCCGCGGCCGGAATCGAACCCGCCAGCTTTTGGAGCCGAGCACCGTAAACATTGGGCTACCGCGGTGACTTCATTACCCGGATTAGATGTGGCTTGCATTTTACGCAGCTTTCGGTTGCAGTACTTCTAAAGGTGCTCACTTAAACAGTGTGTACTGTAACCATCTATCAGTACACAGGCAAACTATAGTTTCGTATGATAATTTCTGTGTGGTCAAGTCTGGGTAGTGTAACAGCACCATTACTATAAAGCCTACGTGCAGTAGTGTAAAAGCTGCTAGTTATATAGTTCGCGGTAGAACTGGAGCTTTTATTTTGATGCCACGAATAAATAGCGTTTCTTATTTTGATTTACAGAGAAGAGATGTGGCAATTTTCGACGCACGAGTTCTGTCAATAAATACTGACAGTGACTTAATTTAATTCGTTTTCATTATCATATAAACAATATCGTCCACCGCTCACGAGATTACTAAAGCATTCGCACAAATTAATTTTCTCCCCAAAACAATAAGGGTTTAATACCCTCAGTTATCGTTTTCTAATAATACCGCATTCCATGCATGCCGTCTTATTCCGTCGAACACCGTGCGGTGCAAAAATAAATGAAGCTCCGTTTTGGACGCGTGTTTTGTCGCTGATATGCCCAATTTGAAAAGCGAACTCGTATCACTATGGCCTTACTTTCGAAGCTGCAGTCGGAGATATACAGCTATAAACAGCTCTTCCAGAAAAGAGAAGTCGTGCGTTATTGCGCATACCCGTCTGCATGGCATCTGTGCGTGATGGAAGACAAAGAAAATCCAGCAAACGAAGCGATTGTCCGGAATATAAAAAAAAAATAGGGGGAGGGGTTATGAATACAATCTCAGAATGATGATATGAGCATGCCGTAAAGTGAAACGACTGAGAACAGCTATTGATCACTCATAAATAAAGGGGGGCCGGGAGATAAGACACATTCCACTGGGCCTTAAATACGCCAAAGCTTTGACTTCATGACAATGGTGCCAGCTCAATGATTTTTCTGTACACTCTTCATTTTTTGCTTCCGTATTGTGCGTTATGACGCTTATCATGGACTTTCAGGTTTTCGCGCAAGGTGTGCTAGCCGCGTTTTTCATGGTTATAGGTGCTTCTAGCAAAACGCTTGATGTAGGCTTTCTAATGCATGAAAAACTGCGAAGCAGCTAACATTATTCCATTCTTGGGTAATCAGCCAGGCATGTACGCTCGCCGTTCACAATACGAAACAACAAGAAAGCCTAATCATTCGACTCATGAATGCCGATCACGCACCGCCTAACCAAGCTGTTCAGCTGCCAACTAATCTTTCGCGTGTTTTGTTTTCCTGATCTAGGAAATACAAATACTTGCTGATAGCCAATAGAGCATGCATATATGACAGTAGTCGACCGACGGCATGCCTGTATTTTGCTTTGAGGCCATGCCTTTATTTTTTTTTGCACTCTCATTATTTTACTGACATCAGGCGTTAGCTTCAAAGTGAGTTTGCTTAGAAATGTGTTCGTGTCTTTTTTGTGCAAGGCATCCAAGGGTAACAGTCAGTAAACTCTCCAATAATCTTTTTACAGCTGAGAAAATGAATGCACACAGCTTTCATAGATATATGTGCGCATCGAATCAGCTGCACCACAACGGTTATATCGATTTGTAATGAGGCTTTTCGAAATTTTCGCGGTTTGATGTGAAATTAGAGTAGTGACCGCCCAATTTAATTGCGAGTATGCCCTAGAGCTTTTGTGACACAAAAGCTGCAGGATCGAGCGTCCAACAGGTGAATGTCTTGAAGTACAATATTTGTCAAATAATAATAAAAAAAGTTGTTTGACGAACTTTCTTAATTACATATACTAATACATCTTGAACAACAATACTCCATCGTCCGCCTCGGTGGAACAGTGGCTACGGTGCTCGGCTGCTGGCCCGAAAGTCGTGGGTTCGATCCCGGCCGCGGCGGTCGCATTTCGATGGAGGCGAAATGGTAGAGGCCCGTGTACTGTGCGATGTCAGTGCACGTTAAAGAACACCAGAAGGTCCAAATTTCCGGAGCCCTCCACTACGGCGTCTCTCATAATCATATCGTGGTTTTGGGACGTAAAGCCCCAGGTATTATTATAACAATACTGCATCCCACAGAGCACAGGAAACACCCATGAATTCACTTTGAGGAACTCGTTTATTATTTTATTATTATTATTATTATTATTATTATTATTATTATTATTATTATTATTATTATTATTCAAGACCACCAATAGTTTAACTTTAGAGGATCTGTACGTCGTTTGCATAGTGCCCTTGAACGGTTTAAATGCTCTTGTTTCTGCAGTAAATAAAGAGCGAAATTAGGTTGAACATCCACTATTTTGCTGAAGAATCCGCTTCCCTCTGTGTTCATGCGGAAGGAACACGACAAAGTGCTAGTATTATTTTGCCGCATTATACACTTCAAATGAACTCTCGCAGATGTGTGGAGTTTCAGCCATGTGTATACAAATAGAATAAAATGTGGAAGAGCGATGACAACTGGAAAGGGCAGAAATGTTGGAGCTGCACGAACGGTGCCTCGCAGCCTGAAGCCGGAAACTGGCGGTAGAACGACGTTTTGCGGAAATGTCTGAGGGCAGAGGCTGGAATGTATAGTTTATGGGAAATAAATTCCACTTTTCTAGCCGCGTATTCTGCATGCCACTGTTGGTTTGGTGAGCGCGCGCTGTTTTAACGTTACATTTCTATGCAAATCACCAAAGTTCATACTGAAAAGGAATATTTGCGAATGACGTTCTCTACGTGCACGGGGAGTTGTGGACTCTACTTTTATTTCCTTTTATACAGCATGTCTGCAAAGTGCAGACGTGCGGTGCTCTAATACGGGTAAACTAGCAACTCTGCATCACTTGACGCGTCTCGCGGCCCACTGAAACATGAACACCCTTTGAACATTAAACCAAGAGGTTTTTGTAGATGTACCCCTAAGTACTCGCATTCATTTTCTTTGCAGACATACCTCCGTCATAAAAGACGACGGATTAAGGCGTTTGCAGTCCGGCGTTTCGCATACGTTTTTTATTGCTTGCTTTATCCTCTATGTGCCGATTACAGCCTTTAAAAAGAGGAGCTTTATGTAACGCAATGGCTACAAGAGCCCGTTGTGAAATGCGTTGCCCTTTAGCCGTCCCGAACTGCTGTTAGCATAAAGTTCACCCTTATACATACTAATCCATGTGAAAGAATGTGATGCTACATTCGTTCAATGCGATAACATTCTCAGGTGCTTTTTTTATGCACCCTTTTTTTAACGTATCTAATAAAGATGCAGATCTCTATACTTGTATGGATGTTGTTTCAAGTGTGGAAGTGCTAAGAGGTCATTGTTCGTTTTCATGTGTCATGTGGAACTTTTGTGTAATCGTTTAACGTCAGGTAATGTGCAATGTGTAATCCTTTAACAATAAAGTGGGGGAGAGATATGTAATGTGGAAAGGCAGTTTAACACTAAGTAATATTCCAAAGCCAGTAAGCCGAGTGCGAATGTTTCCTACATTATTAAGTAAATTGATAAATCCCAGGAAAGCTGCTATGATTTGTAGTGCTTTTTCTCCATTATTTTGAAATAACGCTTCTGACTCGAAACTACCAACGCTTTTTCGTTCCCTGTAGCTGTTACACATTGATCCGATTTTCTTTAGTAATGACTCCTTCAGTCACTAGTTGTAATTTAGCATTCTCAAGGCATCCAAATGTATTTTTCTTAAAATGTGACGCAAACTCAGCGGAACACAATTTGACACATGTAACCTAAATATTTGCACCAATGAAAGTCGGGATGCATAATTACGGAAAATAATTGATTACGGATATGTCTCTGATAGGAGGAGATGTACCTCTGATAGGTTATGTGGGGTATAATAAAGAATCAAATGAACAACGAATTATTAAAAAGGGACCGACCGACCGTTTAGTATTCGATTGAAAGCCTTTCATGCGATAAATAGAAAGTTGACCGCCATGATATATATATATATGTGTGTGTGTGTGTGTGTGTGTGTGTGTGTGTGTGTGTGTGTGTGTGTGTGTGTGTGTGTGTGTGTGTGTGTGTGTGTGTGTGTGTGTGTGTGTGTGTGTGTGTGTGTGTGTGTGTGTGTGTGTGTGTGTGTGTGTGTGTGTGTGTGTGTGTGTGTGTGTGTGTGTGTGTGTGTGTGTGTGAACATTTATGTACAGAAGTCCGGAGGCTAGACCCCCTCTTTAACCCTGAGCCCTCTTCAAACTTGAATGTGGCAATGGAAATTGCCTGCGTCCAAAGCGGTAATGTTTAGCAACTTCATTGTAAGTTTTTTAATGATGCCTAAGTTCCTCGGCCTGGTAGTGGACGGCTTGGTTCCGACTGGCACTGCTGGTAAGTCCTAGCGCCCTCACTGAGATTAGCCCGAGTCTCGTCCACTTCCCCTATATGTGCAGGAAACCGCCGGATTTCAATTCCCGATGTCTTAATATTTTCAGTCAGTTCAGCTACAATCCCAGCCACGTAGCCTTTATCCAAATCTTTAGTCGCTGCTTTGGAATCGCTGTGATTAAAAGTACAGATCTGAATTACCCTTGTTTTGCATTAAACTCCCCACCAAAAAGGCATATGGCATTGCTTTTAGTTCGCAAATGGTAAGCGTTACATTATGAGAAAGTGAAGAATTCCAGCACATTACGACGCGAGCACAAGAAAAGAGGAGCACAGGACAAAGGCTAGACTTACAACTGAAGTTTTTGTCTGCCTCGGAGGAACAGCGGCTAGGGTGCTCGGCTGCTGACCCGAAGGTCGCGGGTTCGATCCCGGCCCCGGCGGTCGCATTTCGATGGAGGCGAAATGGTAGAGGCCCGTGTACTGTGCGATGTCAGTGCACGTTAAAAAACACCAGATGGTCAACATTTTCGGAGCCCTCTACTACGGCGTCTCTCATAACCATAGCGTGGTTTTGGGACGTTAAACCCCAGATATTATTATTACAAATGAAGTTTATTAAAAGAAGGTATGCCCCTAGAACACCGCCACGCATGCGTAAAAACCAACACCAGTAATCATGTTAACATACAATCTAACACGATCCACCCCCATTTTTATCTTTTTAACCGGGTCTTAACACGTGCAATACATGGTGAAATTATAGTTTCGTCAGATATCGAAATTCCTGATCGGCGAGATGTACCGAATGTTCAGTCCCACATAATTCAGCGGCCCAACTTTCTGATGTGGAAAGCTTCGCATATTTCACCTTCTAGTCCATTACGTACCCTCCCCACAATAAGAACACTGACAAAAAGTAGTCTACATCCGCACCTTTTGCAATGCAAGGCCAAATGCCCTCCTGTGCTAGTTGGGAGCCAAATTGCGATGTTCACGTATGCGTTCATTCAGGCATCGGCCCGCCTGGCCAACATATATACGACGCACTGCCGGAGAGATGTATCTGATACATTACCAACAACGCACATTTTGTGAAAACAGTAGCGTGTTTTTTTCCCACAACAACTGCTCGCATATTTCTTGTGGGAAGGGACTGGAAAAGGAAATATCCAAAGCCTTTCACATCAGGAAGTTGGGCGCGGAATTTCGTGTTAGTGAACCTTCGGTGCACCTTTTTATGTCTGATGAAACTATCATTTCACCATGTAGTGCACGTATTAAAGCGCGGTTAGAAATTTAAAAAGGGGAGTGGAGCGTGTTAGATCGTACGTTAGCATCATTACTACTGTTGGTTCTTGTAGCAAAGTCGAAGCGTTCGAGAAAGCGTTCGTAGTGTCCTCTTCTTGTCCTGTCTGTTGCGCTTTAAATAATATGTCGGTTCTTGACGCGTCCGTGGCGTTGTTCTATAGGGAATAACTTCTTTTAATAAAACTCCAAGTCCAGCCTATGTCCTGGCCGTGTCTCCTCTTGCGCTCGCGTCGTAACGTGCTGGAACCCTTCACTTTGTAATTATGTGCCAACTGGCCCAGAAAACCACACTGCTAAATCTTTGAATGCAGCGCTATGTTTAACGTTTATTTCATTGTCATCGATAGTTGCAACATTAAAAGTTGTCTTGCGTCTCTATAAGGAGTCCCCGTGACTGAAAAGAATTATATGTTCAAGACCCCTGTTCGTTGGCACTGTTCTCAAGAGCATGCTCTGATGAACACTTCTTGCGGAAGAACTTTTTAGAAAGGCGTGCTTTGGTAATACAGAGGTTGTGGGTTTGGTTCCCACTTTCGCAGAGTTGTTTATGCGTTCACCTTCTTTTTTGTTTATCTTATATTCCAACACCTCAAATAAAGAAGCTACATATAAAGTACGCTATGCTTTCTTTCGTTTTATTATCTGTTGCCTCTATACGGTCATGTAAAAAAAAAAAACTGACTGCTCTATCAGTTCTCCTTCTCGTTCTCAGCCAGGCTTCGTGCTCGGGCTTCGTGGCACTGCATTGCTTAAACTGAGATCGCAAACTATATCTCATACATAGTGTTCTGCTGTGTCCGTCTCTGTCTCTGTACTTGATAGTTCGCGTACTTAGTTCAAGATGACCCGAGAAAATACCGGATGCGAATATTCCTGACGTAAAACTTCACCTCATGTAGTGATTCAAGCATTGCTTTACGCTATTACCTCTACCTCTGTGAACCAGACCAACATAATATCGCTTACAAATCTTCAAGATTTAGTTCCTCTAATGAGGAACATGTTTAACGTCTTTAAGTTTTGTACATTGGACGTATAATACACGCGTGATATATCAATATTTTCTTTATTGGTCAGTTTAGCGTGTCACTCACTCACTGGGAAAAAAATACCGAGAAATACTTTCGATTTTGATGTGACATAACATCCTTCTGACACAAGCTCCATGCCTTCGCGACGTGTGTCTCATTTATCGAGCCTGATTTTGCCGCTTCGCATGCGATCAGCCACTTCGTTTCCTATGAAAACCACGAGGCGCTGTTCTGCGCGCGCCCACCGCAGTGTAAACGGCGCATTGAGGGAGGTGTTTGGAGACTGGTGTAAACACGTGTTGTCGCCCTTAACGAACATGTTCACTTTATGGTAGCGTTTCCTATATATGCGTGAATGCTAATCCCACTGACCAGGACAGCAATCGCGAGGTGTGCTCTGAAGACTTGTTTGGTTTTTGTTTTAAAAGGAGATAGAGGCATGTTTGTGTTCTTGCTTCCTTTGTTCCAGATAAAGTTACGTATCTTTCCCGCAAGCAAGTCCTTATATAAACAGGCATAAATTATCAGAACAAGTAAGCTGCTGTTACGGTTAGTTAACGTTAGTTTGTATTCACATGTTTCAAAGGTTCTCTTGAGGTTGTCTTCAGTGAATGCATATTTTTTAGAGAATTTTCAAGTAGTTGTTACCCCATTTTCTTCTGACGTTTGAGGGCTGTGACGATATCAGGTAAATGTCTGGCACATCTTTTTTATCGACATTGGCAAAAAGCGCATATTTCTACAAACGTTTTCTGATAAAATACGCTGGCTGCATTAGCATACACTTCAGTAAAGATTCTGCAATATTTACTCTAACGTTTCTCACAGCTGCTGTGAATATTCGTGAATCTAAGAGGTCTTTCAGGACAATGAAGGGGCTATTGTACCATTCAGATATAAAGAATACCGAGACATCATGAATTTTATGAAAGTCGGATCAAAAGAAGCACTAGCCACGTCATATTTTAATCGGTGATTTCAGTAACAGCTTTGCTTCAGGTGCATACATAACCAATGAAAAAAAAAAACCGATGACAAGTTCCTGACTTCTTTAAAAAAATTCTACTAGCGCTCTCACTTGAAAGCTAGTAACACTACATTTGTCTTGCGAGTGCACATTCGTCTTAGCGTTTTTGTCTCTTTCTTTATCGCTACCAGAGCGTTAAAGAATCTTTACCCTGTCCTTGCTTGTTTCGCCAACCCAAGGTGCCGTTGCCTTTGTTAAAAAGATGAATGTACACTGAAGTTTATATAATTTGAAAGTGTAATTGAACAAATTCATTTATTTCACTGCATTGGTGCCGTCAGGTATGCTTATATGACTTTTTTTTCTTTTTTTTTAATATCTCCGATTCGTTTTGTCCAAATGCGCGAGCAAACCAGAATACTGTGCGCTAAAGACATACTTCACTGTCGGTCTTACGCGTCGCATGAAAAGTGAACATATTTTGCTGCTTCGCTTCCATACGCTATGAGCAGAGTGATACCACCCTTTTTTATGGCCTTGCCGTAAAAGAAGGCCCCTCGTGAGAAGATGAACAAAGAATAAATATTCAACGAATACTTCAGCAAACGATAACTCGTCTATCTCAGGATTACAACACTGCTGTAACGGTCGATCGTTGTCACCAAGAGAGCAAAAGCATGGGAGAATCGCGTAATAAGGCTTCCAGCTCGTAAATTCAGGCGGAAAACTGTCACATGTTCACCAAAACCTCCCACGCTTTCCGTAATCTTGTACTTTTGTTTGGCGATCTGTCCGATCGAGGCCTACAAAGCTTTCGCAACCGCAAAGTTTCTGCATTACCCAATGTTTGGCTGTTGCGGAAGTATCGAGGTTTTCGGTATCGTGTGCCCTCTGAAATTTAATTTCAGCCTGTTTGGCAGTAACGTTGTCATGAAGGATTTTCGTTGAATCGATAAACTACAGTAGAGAAGAAAGGCTGATCAAACGCGCATCACCGCTTAAAACTCGAAATATTTACAAGAAAAGAGGACATAGTGAATGAAGCTCACTATGCAATACTCGAACAACCAAGCAAATTGGAAAGCAAGGAAACGTCAACGCGTCTGGGTCAATATTCATGAATGTTATCCTTTTTCTTATTCCGTCTCTGTCGTAAACGCGTCTTTCATTCGTTGTGGGATTTTTTTTTCGACACGTGTGCATGAGCGTCTAAAAGCTTTATAAAGAATTTTCTTCAATTTGCTCAAACGTTTTCTTCTAACCGTAACTTAAACGCCCTGCAAGATCACTCAACGCTTCTTTGCACACACACCCTCTTCCTAGGATCCGTGATTCTTGAGCTGACGGAAGAGCCGGCAATCTCAACTCTACCGAGCTGTCCAAACTCAGGCACATTCCAAACAACAAGACCGATTCGCGGCAGGACCGCCTCCTTTTCTCTTTTCGACGAGAACTCTGCTTCGAGTGGACAGCCGTGGCTGTCGAAATGTCAAGCGCGCCACTCCAAACCAGCGTCTTGACCCCTCGCATTTCTTTGTGAACAAACATTCAACGTTAAGCGAAGTGCTCCGACGGACGGAGATCAGCTTTGCAAGAGGAAGAGAGACGGAACGCCATGAACTGATTTTGACGCTTTGCGGTGCCCAATCCATCGGAGTTATTTTGCTTGCGTAGGGAAGCTAAAGTAAGCCACGAAGCCACGCAGGTGTATACATGATTATTTTTGATTGCACGCAGCGACCGTAGCAACATGTCGTCTGCCTTTTTGAATATCACGGCTCTTTATGAAGGACTATGTTACGAAGTATTTACATGTGGCCCTAAACAGGATTCTACGGATGACAGCGGCGAATAGAAAAAAAAAAGGATTAGTGTAGGTTCTCCGTCTTCTTTACGACTACTGATATCTGAGGTGGCGACAATCCACCTAAGTCGATTACCCTGAATTCTTTTCTCGCAAGACTGCTGTAAATGGTGATACCGATTGAAGCACCTGCCTGCGGTGCAACATCTGATCATGACTGTGCTTAATGTCCTGGATGCGTTCAATAGGGACGGTCCACAGAAATGTGCTGAACATATTTCATGTCTTGTAAAAAATTTGTCCCAGCCATAGGCGTGCGCAGGGTTCCTCTTCAGGGGGGGGGGGCGGGGGGGCGAAGGTTCGTCTCAGTGACCCCCTTCCCTATTAAGTCAATGTATGGGGCACACTTGGCTCCCCCCCCCCCACCTCTTAGGTGAGTAGGGGAGGCGGCCGCCCCTTTGCCTTCGCCCCCCCCCCCCCCCGTGCGCACGTTTATGGTCCCAGCCGTTTGTATAAAACCATTTTTTTTAAATATCTGATGAATAACTAACCACAATTCAGCTTGTTCCATTGTATAGACGGACATTAATTGCATGGTAAATTGCAATGTACCGGAAGGTAATTAGCTATATGAACTAATTTAACATTTTATTATTGCACGGATGGCATATATTCCATCTCAAGTTTGAATGAAGCAGTAGCGAACCATGTCGCCTTTATAAATTAACAAATGCGCTTATGTTTCATACCTCATGATACATCTTTCAAGTAATATCATTATTTTAATTCAATCAACAACATTCTCGATCCCATTCGAGATCATTCCAGGAGGAACACATGTTAAAGTGTCACATGCAAAAAGTCATAAAGGAGGTAACAAAACAGAAACTGAATAGTACACTGAAAATTGGTGAGTACAAGACTACTTTGAGACTGCTGCAGTAAGAATGCAATTCAGAAAGAAATGGACATATTGAAGCAAACTTTGAAGTCACCCTTCTCAAGAGATGCTGCCGACGTTGTTCGAAAACGATGCTGACAACCCTGCCGTCTGCAACATTCATCAATGACCTCCACAGTTTCTAGCATGCCTATGTGACGTCCGTCATAGCACTCTCCTTCACTTATCCGGCCAGGCAGATGAGACTGAGGACAAGATGCCAGCAACATGAACGACTAGAAGGGAGAAGGTTGATTAAGAAGGATAAACGAAAGGCAGGGATGTTAACCAGGGCTGAGCCCATTGCGAAAAAAGGAACGGGGAGAGAGTTGGAGATGAGAAGAGAAATGCCACTGTTGCTGCTGCCGACGTAGTGGAAGTTCCGGGCTTGCCATCAGGAACGGTCAACCAGTCCGGCAACCAGAACTATCATTTGCACCTGTGATGCGCAGTCCCGGGATCTCGTCGTTACGGTGAAATCGTTTCCGTTTAGGTGACATAGGTAGAGTTGTACGGGGGTGAAGCGTTTCATTTGCAAAAGACGGGCAGTAGCACAGGGGTTGTTCAAAGGTCTCCTCGACAGCGCAGTCATTGCACTCTGAACTATCGGCTATTTAAATCTTAATTTAATATGCATTGGTGAATGCTACACCCTGGCGGACACGGCACTACAACGCCCCTTCCCCCCTTCCCCCGGGAAAGACCAGGTAGCAGCCGTATTCACAGCGATGGGACCAAAAAATGCAATAGATAGTGACTGAACTAAGGTGCTCGCCCCCCTCTGCGATGTCATACTGTGGGTATCTTGCTTTAGCCTTGAGCCACATCAATGGTTGATAAAGGCGTACAGACAAGGTTTGTGAGGGCGGCCCTACCAGAATTTTACGGGCCGCTTTCGAGCCGCAAAATATTGCCCGTCGATTGGCCGGTTATTGATTAATATATTCGACGGCGCCTCAGTGGGCTACAAGCTCCGAACCGGTCGACGTTGTTAAGCGACAAATGTAACTGAGGCTGATGTGGAATGATGGGATGACCGCTGCACTGGTGGAGCTGGTCTGAGAGGTAGATACATCCGTGCAGAGATATGTATTCGGTCAACATAGAGAGTATGCAAACGATCCAGAGCTGCTGGCTTCAAGTCCAAGGTAGAAAAGTCACTCTACTTTTTTTTTTATTCCTGGGACGGAAAGGGACACTTCGGATTGATGTAAGCAACCCAAGGATGATGGTGAACGTGCCGAGGGGGTAAAGCCCCAATGGTAGGAATGCACATTGAGTACTGACTACATTGGAAAACGACCCCTGTGGCCGTTGTTCTGGCAGATACGCAAGATGGCTCGATTCCCTTCGTGAAATGGGGAGAATATGCACCCTGAGCGTGTAAGTCGTGATTGGATGGTCTCGAGCCAAAATATTGCTGTTCCGTCTGTTGAAGCGCTTCGCGGTAGGCCGAGTCAAACGCCCAGTACCCGTGCTTGCCCACTCTGAAGTGCTCAATTTGATTTGCAAGTTTTAGAAAGCACGGAAGAGCTATAGCTCAGAGATCCAACAAAAAGTGCTCGATATAGCGGGAGCTTAGAATCCACTGATGGTCACCATCTCTTTCCCGCGATGAATTTCAACACGTGGACAACAGATGCGAGTTTAGTTGTGTTTTGAAATGAGAAACATTATTGAGAAACTAATAGAACTGTGGTTAACGAAATATCTCCCTAAATTTAATATCCCCTCTTTATCGTCCGTTTTGTTTTCACCCTGGATACTCCACAGAGCTGGCACTCATCGATCGTACTGACGAACACACAAAATTAATCGACGAAGTCTTTCTGACAGCCTCAATTATTATTGATTTAATAAAAGCATCTCATAGCATAAATAATATCACATATTCACTAAGCACGAAACAGTTCTCATTCAAGGTCTTAACCTATCACTATATTAAAACGCCTATTTCTGATGTTTGCTTTCGACAGCGAACCACTAACATAGATGTGCCCCAAAGCTCTATTCTGGGGTCACTTGTGCTCTTTTTTTGTATTAATGATTTACCTAATGGTCCTTCTTCTGCCTAATGTATTATATACGGTGATGATAATAACATAATTGTCCCTCATAAAATTATCTCTTCTCTCGTTAATGACTGAAATGCCAATTTAAAGAATATTCTATGGTTGCGTGATATCTTATAAAAAGGGAAAAGCGCGCAATATTCTGACATGGCACATAAGATGAAGAAGGCACGACAACACTGTCAGAATTTCGCACTTTTTTTTCCCTTTTATAAGCATGAAACAACTAGCCCAAGCCTCAACCCTAGCAAACTTGTGTGATATCAAGATGTTATCTATTAATGCAACTAATACTATGCTTATTGTATTCTCTTCACAACAGCAAAACTTCCATTCCTCCCATCACTTTTAATCCCCACTCTTCTCCAAGTTTATTTTCTTTTTTCCTTTGCATTCTACTTGACTGCAGTTTGAAATATGAGAATCATATTGCTCACACGAAAAAGAAAGTGGCTCATACTATACGCTTCTTAATTAAAACACGTCCTTACGTACCACATTACTGCCGCGTTACCACTCTTTTGTCCACTCTCATTTTACTTATGGTATAAAATGCTGGGGAATCACCTATAACGCTCATACTTCGTCTGCCCAGATTTTTCGAAGAAAAAGAAAACAAGCCATAGGAATAATTACAGTTCATGCTTTTCAAATGGCAAACCTTACTAAAATAACATCCATACCATCTCTGAGTACACTAAAGACAACGTTCAAGGAACCAAAGACGCATGAGGAAAGACACATCAGGAGAGGCCGCGGTGATGTCAGCATCAGCGGCTACTTTAATGTATTTAGCAGCGCTACCAGACGGCTGCGTTTCCATTCCTCGGGGACGAAGTCGTCTACCCATGACCTATTAAGAAGGTTTAACATCTGACGTCTAGCTGTTTCATCTAGGCGGCGCAAAACACTCTACGTTATTTCGTCGGGCTCTCGTGAAGAAGAACGCCTACAGTGTCATATAGCAGCTTCTGGCTCTTCTACAGAAATTGGAGTGCCCGTATTTGTATATCCTGGATCACAGATGTCACGTAAAAGCACATTCACCGAAGAGTGCAAGAGACTGGCACTGATATGGAATGGCTTCATGAGCTACGTCGGCGTGCTGAAAGGAGATAAAGGCGCAAAAAATAATCCTTTATGTTAGGGCAGCAAGACGCATATAATAAAGATACAGTGCCGAACGCATAAGCTACAGGACAAAGTACGGAAATGTTTTCGAGACTTATTAGGCCCGAGCAAGGCACTGTCTTACGTACGAAGAACCCCACGGGGTCTTCTCTCATGCCTCCGAAGGAGTCGTCCCTCAAAGACATTGCTCCTTACTAAAACCGCCATCAGATCGACGTTACAGATGTACATTGCAGGAACATCTCCATAGGACAGTTCTCTTCACCAGGCCAAGCACAATTACGTCAAGAACAAGTAAGCTGCAGAGAGCGAGGCTTATCGATATTGTCCTGCACTCCCACGGAATCATTCAATCTCTTGAGTCTTGACTGTCAAGGCACGGCGATGGCGTGGAACTGCCAATCAGATCCCAATACATTTTCAGAGCTACAGATCCGCGGGTTGTTTTCATGCTGCAATCACATAGTTACTGTCCCTTGCACGCTTTGCAACGATTCAGACACCTTCAGCTCAAAGAACCTAGTGAATATTGGGCTTCCTAATACAGTGCTTTCGTACTTGCTTTAGAGGCATCATCGTTCTTTCTAAAAGAGCCATGATAAACAATGTGTGAGGCCCGTTGCCCGAGCCCTAAGCGACTTCAGCTAAATGTCAAGTCGTCAAGTCTTACGATGTACTGCAGTGCAACAAACAAGCGGACGGAAGAAAAACGACAAGGTCAGCTCTCGTTCTTGTCGTTTTTGTTCCGCCCCTGTGTTTCTTGCGCTGCTGCATATCGTAATTATGCACCAACACGCCCAACTCGCCGCTTTAATCGTCAAGTCTTAGCGGCCATATGTGCACCGACTGCGCATCTTCATATTTACGTGTAACTCCCGTTCTCTCTCCTCCCTTAATCATTATTGCAGAATGGGTTCTCGTATTCTGTGCCAGGACACCGAGAGAGAAAAAAAAAAAAGAACAAGAAATGGGGAGGCCGACATACAACAGGAATGACAAAAAGTCGGCCACAAAGACGCGGAAAACTGGGCGCCAAAATCAGGCGAGTGTGGAGGTATAAGAGAAGTGGTCAAATTGGGGACAGAGTGTGCATTTTACCAAGAGCATGCAAGAACATAGAAATTATGGTGTGGGGTATTACTCATTGTTTCATCGCTAATCGCATTATTCTCCAGATTCACAGTGGTATGGATTATGCAATGCGCACTCTGATAACACGGAATGAATAGGTATATTGACAACTGGAAACAAAAAAAAGTTATCTGTGCAATTTGATTCTGAATTTGGCAATTTCCCCAAGCACATAGTTTCTTCCTTTTTGTGTGCTCAAAAGCAACACTGAATATTTTGTATTGCTGTTCTTTTTTCTTTTGCCGGGAAGGGGGGAGGGGGAGGCACAACTAAACATGCATAAAATATTTCGTTGATTGTCCTCGGAAAGTTATGAAAAATATCTGCTTCTGATTTTGCTAAACTTCTCGAGGTTCCCCATCTGTCACTGTTGCATTCTGCAAAACAACACGACTAATAAAGAAAACGATACAGTGCAAGGATCAAGCTGCTCAATTTCTCGATACGATGAGGCGGTCGATCATCTTTTCTGACGGAAACGAGAACATTGAGGGCGTCCGTCCCTTTTACAACTGCCCTGTAAGGCCAACTAGCGTTGCAATGCGGACTTGTTGATTCAGCAACTTTGAATACTATTTCAGGTTTTCACACAGCTTGTTGCAGCGTAGGGCAGAGTGTATAAGGTTGCCGTGGCAACCAGTAATAAAATATTTGTTAGAAGTGTGGCGCCATGAGTGTGTAGGTGCGCTCATGTGCGTTGCTTGTGTCACCGCATCGCTGTACGATTGACGACCTGACTGCAGCTATACCTCAAGAGGAGATAACCTCGATTGTTGACATAGTTAAGTACCTGTGTGTAAAAACTAGGAGCACATAGGTACTTTAAATGCTGCAAGCTGTACATAAGGCTGATTCTGAGGGTTTCACGTTACCATTGTGAAATCACCGCCGCACGACGTCGAGCCTAATCAAGTTTGAAGAAAACGAGCCCTTCAGGCGCCGTAATCATCACGGGAATACAGTAAAAGCTCGTCAATTCGAAATCGAAGGGGACTATAAAACTGTTCGAATTAAGCGGATTTCGAATTAGCGGGCGGGCGCTAGAATGAACGGACACTGCGCGGGCAGAAACCAAAGAAGCTACCTCTAGACTCGTTATCGCGAATAAGGCGGTGCTTCACGTTTGTGGCAGATGAATTCGTGAATTAAGTTCATGGAGCTTTGACAGCGAACACAATTGATTGGCCAGCGATGCGCCAGAAAAAAGCACCGACATGTATTCATGTGAGCAGTGAACTTTAATGTAGAAATATATGGCGCTAATTATGCTCCGAAATACATTTTTTACATGGCATACTTAACGCAATGAAAATTAAATGTAAGCTGTAATTTACATTTGCTTGCGTTGCTCCTCTCGCGACTCCATGAGCATCGTTTGCAGCTTACCCAGGAGCTACAGCGCCGCATACAAATTCTCATCTGCGGAGAAATGCTGCTGTTTCCTTGTTTTGCATATCTAGTAAGTTTGGTCTGGTTTGGTTTTGCAGAACATTGTGATCACTCTGGGCCGACGTCTGCGAGGGGCGATGAAAACGAGGGGGTTCCCAGTTCGAATTAACCGTTGTGGATACCGACGCGTTCGAATTATCGGGAGTTTCCCCCCCCATATAAATACACAGGGCTGCGCCGGGACCAAGGCGTCAGTTCAAGTTAACTGTAAGTTCAAATTAACGAGCTTTTACTGTACTTGCACCATCTCTTGCCCTACTGCTCAACAAAGCCGACCAAGGCGCGCAAGCGTCACCAGAGACAGTTACGCTGCGCATGGGAGACAAATGTTGCCTCCCTCGAAAGTTTGCAAGGCCAGCCACTACGCACGTGCCTACGACTATCACGGTGCGCTTGGACTCATAGAACAATTATGATGGTGCCGTTTCTTGCCATTCACTGCGCGAACAGCGAGAAATTTTTGTCAATGATTTAGAACACTCGCAAATGTCGCAGATTCATGATTTGTAGCTCATGACAACTAGTCGAGATGACGCGAGCACTTGCGTATGATGCGCGCACTAAACACTTTTTACGAGACACAGTGGCATGTGTGAAAATTGCTGTCATTCGCTTACCGTTTTCTATATATATAGCGTCCTTCCTGATGATCTGGATGGCTTTAGAAACGTATATTGTAGAGATTTCATTACATTGCTTATATCTTATGACAAAACGTGGTTTTATGCACTGAAGCACTCACGTACCTACAAAGAACAGTTCATTTTTGTAGAAAGTTTGATGGCGCATATACCGAAACTCGCGGAACCCTCGGATTTCATTCCAATTGGATATGCCTTGCGAATTCCCTTGATACAATTCATATGTCGCAATATATGCCGTAAGGTAATTAATTAAAAATTAGTTAGTGAATTTTCGTCAGCTGCTATTAAACAGTGCGATTTCAGCATTTAAGATGTCCGCTGACCTTGCCCGTTCACTTGAAGTTTTCTGTTTTTCAGGAAACTCCATGTCTACGAATTCTTGAAAGTGCTATATGAACTATCCGGTATATGTATTTAAAACTTCTTGGAAAAATGACGACCGATGCCCTACACGACCACTTTCGCAATAATACTACGCTTCGTATTCCGCATACGCCTAAGGAAGCTGGTTCCTTGGTTATCTTATCCCTCAGTTGTGTGCATATTGAACAATTTTTTTATTTTAACAAATGCACAGCACTGGCGCGACAAGTCAGAATTACTGGCAGCATTAAGGGAGTGGCGGAAAATGCAAAAAAAAAAATCATGAAATGCGGCAGGGCCATGTAGGGCACCCTAAGGCCAGGTCATATAATGCACCATTTTGGGGAAAACAGCGCATTTACCGTGGAACAATGGTAAACGCAGATTATTTTTTGAGAACTGGAATACCATCGACGCATCCCGACTGAACGTTCGGAAAGCCGGTCGCCATGAAATCTCCTGAAAGAACTCAGCGAGAAAAACTCTGAATTCTATAATGTAGCCGGTATTCACGCTGATTTCATCAGGCCTGTAATTCAGGTTAAGAATTTTTACCACTTCAGATTTGTCATGTTCTAAAGAAAAGTCCATCAGAACGTCGTCGCACTTGTCTTGTTACACAAATCTTGCCTGCGTACCCAGTGAGGCCACGGAAGCTAACTTGGTTAATGAGCCCTGACACACAATTTTCGATCATAATATGTGTTATGTGGGTTAATGTCTATGCACTCGCAAAAAAGCTGGCAAAATTTTAGCGCATTTCGTCGGGTACTTAAATTATAATTCAATATTTTACATGCGACAGGTCTGACAGTCGGGCAACACTGAAACAGTCGTGAGCCGTGACGTAACAAGCTGCTTGCTGTGCGAGCGTCTGCATTCCGAGATGCTACTCTGGACACTGTCAAATTCCGCCATCTCGTCAAATTTCGTAATGGCGGCATTTGAAGCCAATAAGAGAGGCTGTAGCAGCCTTCTGAGCCAATCAGAGTTAACCAATGGCGGTATTTGATGACGTGACTGAATTTGACAATATACAGAATAGCTGCACCGGCGAACAATTTTGTTCCGTGGTCAGCTGCGCGCGCAATCAAACTATTTCAGCTTTGTTCAGCTTGACATTGAATTTGAACGATTTGCAGCGGCCGAAACTTTGGTAGAAGACGATGGCTCCGCTTCATGCAGCAGAAGTCGTCACACGCGCCATTAGAAAATGGCGGTCTCCGGCGGTGGGCAGAGTTTATAGCTGGCGACTTCTAAGGCTTATTTTGCACTGAAATTTTACTTTACATTTCTACGCGACACGCTGAAAAAGCTAGACGACAGACCTTTTTCCGAAGAGAAGATCCTCGGATCGTGGCTCTACGCGTCGCAGGCCAGCAAAGCGACGCGAGCATTGCTACGTTTTTTTAAAAAATCGACCGGGTTAAGCGACCGATTGTAGGCGTGCAATGGAAAGGCGCCCATGTACCGTGACGATGCTTTCTTCCCTCTTCTTTTTTTTTAATCCCTTCACCCCTTCACCCCAGTGCAGGGTAGCAAACCGGACGCGCGTCTGGTTGACCTCCCTGTCTTTCATTCCTTCCCTCCTCCTCCTCCTACTTTACAGTCCGTTTTTCATATATGTATAGGCATATATGCTACTATTTATGTATAGGCATATATGCTACCCTCTGCTACTATTTTTCGCTGAAAATCCGAAATCGTTAGGTGACCGCGTCCTGGCCCCTCAGAGGACGGGATAGGAGCCTTGTACACGAATCGCGTTATCCTTGTACTTCACATAGTCTCATCAGCAAAGGTTATCACCACTAGAATACGAAAAAAATATTACTAGAGCCAGTATTTTCGCAACGTTAGCTCTCGTTGAATGTAATTAGAGTCGGAACAGCATATGTCAACTGAGAAGGCTATCAAAGAATTGTTCGCATATTAGTAATTTATTATAACCGATACAAGCTATAGGTAGTGCCATTTACCGCACAGCAATTACTTTTTTTTTTCATTATTACTGTCCTTCACCGCGATATACGCTTGCCCTGCAGAGAAGCTTAATAAAGCAAATGTTTCAAAGAAGACCCTTGCTGCATGGGCCATCCATAGTTTCGGACACGCACCCTGTTATTTTTCGCGCACACCATGTTATTCCCTTAATATTAAATATATCGGCTGACAGCATCGACCAAAACATTGCCCTTTTGTCAGCGTCAATGTTTTCAGTGAACTCAAGAGTTAACGTGCTACCACTATTTGCAGCGCATTTGCAGGGTGCAGTGCAGTGCTGGATATGCCGGAAGTATACCCAATTTTCGTTGAAGCATAAGTTCAATATGTTTTTCGAGTTTCTTTTTCAAGTTCTTTGAATTTCATAAAAAAGTTCTGGTTTTCTCGTTCAGTGCAAATCACCGTATCCTATAGAAGGTACTTAACGCTGCTGGTGTATTTAAGGACTACGCACCTCAACGAAACGCTATGACCTACTATTTGGTGTATACAGGTATATGTGTATGTGTGACTGTACGTATTATTTGTGTGTACATGTCGTTGTATGCACTATAGTAATCACGCGACAGCTGTAGTAGAAAGCCAGGCTATAAACTAGGCTAAATTTTCGAGGATGTCATTAAAAATTGCTATCTATCACATCCAATAACTGACACTGAGCCTCCTTGCGTCAGTTAATTCGACAGGAGGACAGTCGAAACGAGAAAAAATATTTACAATTACGAGAGTGTGTTTAGGGTAAGGCGGGGCAAAATGAGACACGGGGCAAAACGCGACATTTTGGCTTTGCCGACCTCTATAGCTTATACAGAAAGCACTTTTTTTTTTGTTTCTATATTTTAGCGAGAGGTGCTGGTAGTTGTCCACCTTTTTATGTGTAAAAGTTGATGATTGCTCACAGCGTTCGCGTGGGAAAAATTACGCGGCTGGTGTCAGTGTGTTCGTGACCCGTCAAAAAGGGGCGAAATTCTTCTCGGCCAAATTTTCGGATCCGTGCATGAAGCTACTCTGGCGTCAGTACAACAACGTAAGTATTTATATTGTTACTATACACTACTAGCTACATGCCACCAAAATTTCAGTTCACTTGGTGGGCGGGGCCAAAGCGCAAATTTTTTTTTTGAATTTGGGCATGTGAGGGGGGGGCAAAACACGACAAAAAGGCATTGATTGCCTTAGAGAGTGTCTCATTAAGTGAACCATTTACTTCCACTCATTATATATTATATTTTATTGTTTAGGAAGGTTCGGACGCACAAGAGAATATCATATAAAGCTTCCTGAGAGAAAAACGACGTGAAAAAGCACTGACTGCTGTTCAGGACACCCACTCCGTTCGTGCTGCATCGAGATTTTTCCGCGTTCCCAAGGATGCTCTCAAGAGGCGAACACAAATTTTGAAGAATCTCCAAGTCAAGCCGTTCACAAATACGTCTCGCCATCGAGTTTTCCTTCATTACCAAATTTGTGCTAGAAAATTCAAATCTAGCACAGTTTTAAATTCATCGCCTCACGAAGCCCGGCTGACGAAGCTGAAAGCCACGAAACGCACGTGCAGTTCTGCACCAAAACGGCAAAAGGAGGCGAAGAAAATGCGTCAGATTATATCTAGCGTCCAATTGTTGAATAATCCAATGAAGTGCAAGTTTTCAACAAAATACAACAATAGCACAAAGAAAGACTGGTGGTGTTTGATCTGCAAGTTTTGGAGCAAAACAGCACCGGATTCTGTCTGGATTCAATGCTTGGTGTGCGAGGACTGGGGTCATGAAGGTTGCGTGAGGGCCCGTGGAGTTAATTTCAAGTGCTTCTACCGCAAAAACTGAAGGGATAAATTTTTTTTCACACTGTCTCGTTTTGCCCCGCAGGTTGGGCCAAAATGAGACATCTGGTGCATTTTTTTATTTCTTTTTAAAATAAACTTTTTAACAGTGGCAACATGGTCATATTTATGTAGCACATACCTTGTACCCAAAGGAAAGTTTCTGCATTGTCGTTTAAGGGTAAAGAGTGAAATAAAAATAAATATTCACTATTTTCAAATTTTTGTCTCACTTTGCCCCACCTTACTACTAAGGTAGAAGTGCTAACCCGTTATTATATTCTAGAAACTTTTCGTTCGACAACAATAATCTATAAATTGTTTCGCCACCGCGAAACAATCACTCAGGTCTGATTCTTCGACATAGTACAACTGAACGGTGCCCTAAAAAAGTTCTAGGGCTCAGCAGTTTCAGTGAAGCATAATGATTAGTGTAGTAACACTACCAAATGATACGTTAATCGTTTGATCGCGGCTGCGTGGCCTAAATTTTGTTAATCCATCAGAACAGCCAGTAACGTGTAAGGAAATGAAGGAGAGAAAGGATGTTTTTAAAAGATGCACCCATCAGCTCGCAAACCGTCTTAGTAAATGACTGCACGTTTTGTGTGACTTAATCAATGAAAAAAAATAAATAAACATAACCCATTAAGAAATTACACCCGAGGCTCATACCGGTAATGTGCAATCGTTCACAACAATTCGAATTTCGTTATTCTATTTCAGATTAAGAAACGAAAAACTTGTAGGAGGCTGGAGCTTCGCCTTCAAGAGTAGAACGCGATAGCGTAGTCAAACCCCGTGCGCATCGCCTTCAACCATGCCGCACGGAAAGGAACGTTTGTGCGCGTAACAGTGGCTGTATCAAAACATCCTAGAATGCCCACAGGATGTACAGTTGCGAAGTGCCCACTACGCCATAATTCTTCCTTTTGCAAATCGGCAAAGTACTCACGCATACCTGCGCAGCTGCACACCTTGTATTGGGTGGGCAGTTTTAAGCCACCCACTCGTCGCGCAGTTCTCTTGTTTTGACGCCTGGTGCGATTCTACGATTCTGCCATGCAATCTTAAATCCGTTAAGGATACTGCGCCACCTACCTGACCTTCTTATAGCGTTTTTTTTACGAAGCAGCTTCGGCAAGCACTGCCATGGTTCCGTGATAGAACAACTGATTGCGACGCAGGAGTCCTGGGTTCGATTCTCACCTGGCCCGAACATTTTCCTTATTTATTTATTTGCATCTATCTCGAATTTTTGCTCACGAGCAACGCCGATTTGCCACTCACACCAACGACGCCGACGCCGACGCCGATGCCGACACCAGAATTTCTGCGAAACGAGCTCCTTAATGCTACAGCGGTAAAATACACATTTTTCTTCCACTGCATTCCTCATCGGTGCCACTTAGATGCATAGAACATATCTGCGAAAATATCCTGCTTACTGCACAAAACCTAAGTGCAAAGGAATGTAGACACGGCAAGACACCACCTGCTGCTTGGGTTGCTAATCACGTACTTGATGACGTAACTCACGCTCACGAGAACGGTGGCCTCACCGACCACCTCTTCGGAATGAGCTCTTTACAGCCGCGGCAGTTATGGGGTCATTCTAGCTTCTCTGATCCGGCCGACGGTGCAAGGCCTATATCGCAGCGCTCTATGTCCTAATGTTCACTGCAGGCGTTATGACTAGCGGTGAACTTTATTGTGGTTGCACCTCTATAAAAATAATAGACGTGGTTGGAATGCAACATCAGGAAATAAACGAGGCAGAAAAACTAACAAACAAGATCCCTCTTTAAATGTTAACAGCTCAGACGCGATCTTTGTGCAACTCGTATGCGTATCCTGTGGGATTTGTCGTTCTCCGAAAAAGAATGGCACGGCTGTTTAGCGCTCGACAGGGCTGTTGCCACATTCCTGTGCTGAGCACTTCCTTGGTATTCAGCGCTGCGCTCGTTGTTTCACGGTCCACTTCCAAGTGCTGCTGCGAGAAGCCTGAGCGCTGAGGCAGCGCTCTAAGCGTAACCGAATGCGAAGGAGAATTGCTGTGAATCTCTCAAGCAGCTATAAAATATCGATAGCGACTGGAAATCAGCTGCCTTTCACTACAGAACGCTTAGAGTAAACAGAGAGAAGAAAAAATCAGGGCGCGTAATCAGAAAAACGTCATACGCTAAAAATATTCCTAAGAGAATGTATCAGCCAATCACGATGCGGGACATATCATTAGGAAAGCCTGCTGAGCAATAAGAAAGCGCACTAACGAAAGCGAAATTTTATAAATTAGGCCCAAATTATACCATTAAGCAAGTGGTCGAGCAGGAGATTTCGCTACGTTTCTGTGTATAAATTTTGGTGTACAAAAAATTATGCCTCGACCGTGCCCCAATTGCAAAGTGGGCGAAAAAAAAATCCACGCATCTCCACGAAGTTAATGATGACCAGTGGACGAAGCTAGGTCCTAAGGGCCATAATTTCTACGTTGAAGTCGCCGACTAGTATAAAGGGTTTGTGCTTGTAGGTGTTTTATATTGTTCTGTCCCAATTATGATTGTTGTTCGTCTATTGTAAACCTTTTTTTATTCACATACACACATATGTGTCACCTATAGCAACGGTTTTTTAACCACCATGACAGCGAACAGTGAGCGTCGACGACAAAGCTAGGCCCCAAAGTCCATAATGTGTACGTTGAATTCGCCGACTAGTATAAAAGGTTTGTGCATGCTTCTAGGTGTTTTATATTGTCCCGTCTTTTTTACAGCGAAAGCTGTTATGAGATCACAACAAGGGCCGTTTTTGCGCCGTAGTTGTCCGCCGCCACCGGTGACCGTAACCACTATCGTGCGAATTAAGAAAAAAAAACTAAATAAATTAAAAGTACCTAGGAGAGAATGGGAATCGAACCCGGGCCCTCTGCATGGCAGCTCAGCTCTCTACCACTGAGCTACGCCGGCGCTTGAAACTGCGTTGCAAACTGACCCTATGCAGGCTTCATGTCGGGTAAGGAATCGCGTTAACATGTGTTGTAAAGCGTTTTAGAACAGTAAAGTAATAACCAGGTGTCACACAATGCGAATTGCGTAACGAGTGGGTCGTTCACTGTTCCAACCCATTATAAAAGCCTCAGGCACAATTCTTCATCGTCGTCAGCCACAGCATCAACGAAGTGCACATAATGCGTTACAAGTGTGTAGCGGGTACCGCGCTTTTCCGAAGAATGACGAATGATGGTATGGTGGACGCTTCCCCACAACACAAAAATTATGATTATTTATGGTGTAGTGGGTACCATGCAAGTGTGCTTGTAGTAGTTGCCCAAGGAGTGTTTAAAAAAGGCTCTAGAACAGCCGCTCTACAAGCTTTCGCTGTGACCGTGCTGCACGTTCCGCGCAGGCCAGGCGGTTTTTTTTTTAACCTTTTGTTAACGGCGCAGGTGGTTTTTTCACAGCTGTGTAGCAGGTATTGTGATACGAGTGTGGACGCCGGTACATCGACGGATGCCGGACAAGCCTAGACCCTAAGGAGCTTCGCCCCTAAAAGTTTGTGCTAAAGCGCTCGCTCAGGGCATATACCGGCCAATCCCAATAAAGGAGATCAGTGAACATGAATGGCCTCAAGCAGCTCTTAAAAGTGATAGTCTATGAATTTGGTACAAAAATGCTCAGCCCTACACATAGCAGAGTCATTTAAAACGTGAAAATATGGGCATGTACCAGTGCCCGCTATGTTTGCATAGCGAACTAAGGTCGCGGGTTCGATGCCGGCCATGGTGGTCGCATTTCGATGGAGGCGGTATGCTAGAGGCCCGTGTACAGGGCGATGTCAGTGCACGTTAAAAAACACCAGATGGTCGAAATTTACGGAGCCCTTCACTACGGCGTGCCTCATAATCTTATCATGGTTTTGGCAAGTAAAACCCCAGATGGTATTAATTATTTCCATAGTGAACGCGTTGTGCTTTGTAATCAAAATATTTTGCAGCGTAACCATTGCGCGAGTCATTCCTGCACAAGTGTACTAATGTAATTTTACTCAAAGAGAAACGTTTTTGACGTCGCTCATGTAATGGCACACGATGTAATATATGGAGCAGTGGTCTCAAGCCCGCGGCCCGCGGCTTCACACGAAATAAAGTTTTGCGAATTTGCTAAGCTAAATAGTAGTCGCATTATTTTCTCGCCTATTGCAATTAATAGCGCTTTGTCCGGGTGAGCTAAAGAGACGGGACTGGTCTCACGCATTTGTTTTCATGAGGCACCCCATGCAGTCACTCTGAGTTGAAACATCACCGTCGAACGAAATCTCTATCATTCAGAATCGGCGTCCAGATCTCAGTCAGTGTGGAAATCAGTATTCATCTTTTTCGAAACCTCATCGTCCAATCCCCTTAAAAAATGTCCCATATATGGGATGTAGGAAAGGCGTTTTTTCAAATGACAACGTAGCATCCCCCCCCCCCCCCCTTCCGCTTCCACCACCTTCCCTGTCCAGGCCCTTGTGGGACTAAATTTCGTGACTGCGGTCCGGTAGCTGAGGTGAGCTTGAGACCGCTGATATAGAGAAAGCGGTGCCTCTTGAAACACTTATCAGTAGCGACATGGCAAAAAAGAAAAAAAAAAAGAAAAAAAAAACATTTTGCGACGAAACACTTCTCTTGTTGCTAGTGAAGGAAAAACAAGAGGGGGGAAATGGCGTATCTAATGCGTTTGCTTTTCTTCCTTATCGAGTTGGCACATTCGCAGTGGATACACCGAGAAATTACGTGCTTACTTTTCCGCTTCCTGACACTTTCGCTTCCCTCTGTACAAATGTCCCAGGACGCCAGAGTAAACAGATTTATTTTGTAAGCAAGCATATCCAGTAATGTTTGCAGATCAGTCTGTTACGACGCACCCATACACCTCACCCCTGTAGTGATTGCTGTGCAATTGAGTGCTCCTTTTGTCTCAATAACTGCGCACGAACTGGAGACGCGTTGTTTGTGTACACCTCCAGAAAAGCCTAGAGCTGAGAAATGGACTATTCTGCTGTTCACTAACCCATCTGCACATCAAAAGTATTTATATTTTCGGTAGAGCGATGCTTGAGCCTGCCTGCTACCCCTGCTAACGCTGTATATTCATATATATATATATTTCAAGCACAAGAGGAATATAAAAAGGCTTCAAAGAGAGGAAGAAGAAAGTAGAAAGAAACCCTTTGAACCATACAATTAAGTGCTCACCCATAGGCTTTCACAAACTGTCCCCTCTGTCGAGTAATGGTGAAAGGCGTCTGCGCTTTGCTAGGTATAAGAGCTGATACTACCGCTTATTGTTAATGGCCTGTCTTGTCCACTCTAAAGAGTCATCGCCTTTGACGACGTAACTGAAGACATATTGGGCCCGCGTCTATACAATATACAAGCATTTTTATTCTTTTGAACGTGTGCGTCAGCTTATGTTGAGATCACATTTTGTAGTGTGTTGTCTATAGAAGCGTCTGCGTTGTGTCCTTTCATCAGTCCTCGTTCATTTCGCGCTGTGCAAATATGTCGAGGAGGAGGAGAAGGAGGGGGAAGAAGCTTTATTCAGAAAAACAAAAGAAATAAAAAAATGCAGGCAGTTATGGTCGGTCCCTCAGTCCAGGGCTCCGCTTGCACGAGCGGCTCGCTGGGTCTGGTCAAGCAAAGCTACTTGGCTCTCTACCTGTCCTCGTCCGCAAGACATGTCTCCCACTGCCTGTGAAACATGTGCGGTTACTTAGTAATGTGTGGGCTGTCTATGTGTGCGGGCCTCACGGTGCACTCCCATGTTATGTGGCTGAGTGCTGGTGTACCTGAACACCACGGGCAGGTTTCTCTAAATCTTCTGTGTTATATTTTGCTTTGGTGGCTCAAATGTCGAGGCTATAGGAGACATATGTGTGAAAGCATTCTTCATTTACGCAAAGAGCACCGGTAAGGGTATAGTGCAAGGACATAGATGTTCCAATGTTGACTTTACTAGCCATAATACTTATTTAGATTCGGATGTCTACACAGTAACTATTCGTTTACATGTTTTATGTCCTATAGACGGCATGTCTCAGTAGCGCCATTGACATATACGAAGTCTTTCTGATGCTTGTTTAGTCCACAGAGTGAAGCAGATGAAGCAAAAACCGCAAAGGAGCGGGAACCGGCTCGCTGACGAAATTATTGAGGCCAATCTCATTTTAGATCTTGGTCCAGTTTGCCTGAATACGCCATCAGTGCTCTTGACTGAGAAAGGGTGATTTTCTTAAACATGATGTAGTTGTGCGTCCCATAGTGTCGTTAAAATGTATATTAGCGCCTGTTTCCACGAATACAGTTTGTTGGAAGTTTGCGCTCTGCCTCCTGTTTCATTTTCATTCTTTCTCACTCCAGCTATTTAAATCATTTGCTTAAAATGGCATACCGACAAGCCCAATCTGCCACAATGGTTAACGTTTCTGTTTGTACAACGGTTGACCTTAACTGTATCTTTACTGAACCCCAAGTGACTGCAAAACTTATTCTTTTGGTTACGTGCCATGCACGTTTATTCTCCTTCTTCCGTAACCGTCACTTACCAAGAAGGGCAGTGGTTCGGGAAACGTGCTTTCCTATAACGCTATGTGGTGCAGCTCGAAGCAAGACAGAGCGACAAAGATAAGTCCAACACAGTTACCGCAAGAAGGTAAGCTTCTATTCGGTGGTGTGACGACATTCATTTATCATAGGAGTCGCATTTACAAAATTATCAAGCAGAAGTGGCATAGGCAATCACGTCCGTATCGGCAGCATTGTTCCACTCAAGCATCTCAATGAGGCTACACGCCAGAAGGCCGAATACAACTGGGTATGTCTCATCTTACAGTGGCAAAAAGTTCCGTTAGGCCCAAAAGTTAGTCGCCAACATCTCAAAGAAGAAAAAAAAACTATGCCGCTTCTCACTTTCGGTGATGTACAAAATATTTACAAAAGTAATCTCAAACAGGATAAGAGAAACACTTGACTTCAACTAACCGAAAGAAAAATCCGGGTTCAGGAAAGGCTACTCTACGATGGATCACATTCATGTGATAAATCAGGTAATGGAGAAAGCTGCTGAATACAACAAACCCCTTTATTTAGCCTTCATAGAATACGAAAAGGCATTTGACTAAGTCCAGATAGCTGCAGTTTTAAAAGCACTAAGTCGACAAGGAGCACCTAAATCCTATGTCAGTACCTCAGCCGACATCTAAAAAGACTCCACAGCTACCCTGATTCTCCAAATGAAAAGCTATAAAATTGCAATCAACAAAGGAGTCAGACAAGGAGGTACGATATCCTCAATGGTCGTGCACCGCGTGCTTGAAGGAAGTGTTTAAACAGCCAGACTGGGAAGAAACAGGTATCAAAGTTAACGGAGAATGGCTCAACAACCTACGATTTGCAGATGATATTAGTGCTTTTTAGTAACGATAGCAACGAATTGCAAAAAAAATGATGGAGGAATTAAACCGAGAAAGTATTAAAGTAGGCCTCAAAATGAATATGGTGAAGACAAAGATAATGTTAAATAGCCCGGCGAAACAGAAAGAGCTTAAGATCGAAAGCCATACATTGGATTGTATACAAGAATATGTATACCTAGACAACAACTAAAAGGCTAACCTAATCGCAAAAAAGAAATTCACCGAAGAATACGATTGGGCTGGAGTGGACTCGACCCGGGGTGTCACAGCTCGTGATACAGGTCGTGGTATCCCGCCGCTGACCCCCAGTCGTTGCGACCTGCCTTTGCAGGCACCGGAGACCCGGGAGGAAGATGTTGAGGCAGCATGAAGAGGCTGAAGGGAAACTGAACGAGGTTTAATTACAGTATTTACATGGCGAGCATTTCGCTCTACATCACGAAGACTTCGCTACATCGTGACGATCTCGTCGAAGGCCCGAGTCGAAGCTCTCCGAATCCTCCGAATCCTCTGATTCATCTCCCCTTGGAGATCCCACGGGGGCTCATTATAAAGAGTCACTTTTCCCCAGATCCCTAGATGGGGGAAACATGCACAAATTGCGCTGTCCAATCACACGACACACGACACTTCCGACGGTGCCGCCCACACCCGCCCAGGTCCACGTGCCTGACAGGGGTGTTGCCACAGCATTGCACCAGTGGCACCAAGGTGGTGGCATGGGAAGGCCGCAGGATGAGGGACCCACGCTCGCACTAGGTGACGCATCAAAGGTCCGCCGCTGGACACGCCATTAGCAGGACGGATTGTCGTCCGCGGCGACGCTCTCGTTGTCCCCTCAAGAAAGGCGTCGCGACCGAAAACCATTGCGGTCGTCTCGCCGAGCACCCTGCGCATCGGACTGCATGGCGCCTCACTTCCCGGCTAGGAAGGATAATACACGTCTTTGAACGTCTGTCAGCGGGCCAGCAGCCCCTCGGAGACTTGTTCGTAGAACAGGGAACGTCGCTCCTCCGCGGGCCCAGGCGCCGGTCATAACAGCTCGTCCGCCGGCGGGAGACTCGACCTGAGGGTGACCAGCTGAACAGGTTGCCCGAAGCGTCGATTTGAATTTGCGTCCTCCGGTCCTTTGCCGATGACGCCCAACCATGGACTCTCCCGCTCTTTCCTCGTTGCTGTCTTCCTGGGAATACGCATACATACACACAACCACAGGCACAGGAGAGCGCCCTGCCCGCACCGAGACACATCGAGTCCAAAATTAAACATGTAAAAACAACCTTCCTTAAATAGTACAATTAAAACACAAAGCAGCAATCGAAGCGTTTCTCTGAGCTTTCGCCGAAGCTCTCAATCTCAAAACGAGAATAAGCTTCCTCTTAAACTGCTTTCAAGAAAACATCTCCCCAGTGATGTGCCCTTCGTGGCATACCTGTGTGCCAGCGTCTGTATTCCGCTGTAATTCAACCAGGCCTCATAATCGTGAACGAAAGCCTTTTGCTTCACGCTATGTTTTGGCCCCAAAATTTTGTGCCGCCAAAGCCAGTCGTCAAGTTCCTTCGAGCAGACGAAAAGATACCCGCTGTGTTGCACCAGCATCAGGACCACTACTCACATTTCACGTCTCTGATCGCACGTACTAGTGCTACTGCACGGATGAACCACTAACACTGCTTTGCGGTCACAATGCTTACAAAACATACACATAAACTCACAAACTAACTCTTCCTACTCACGTCCACACCGGACACATGCGAATAAAAGTAAACAAACAAAGAAAAACTTTCGCATGAACCCTGAAAAAATGACAAGGAAGCTCCTTGCTTCTTCACGCTCACTCATAATGAACTCTTAACGTCGCTTTCATTAAAGTACTCGTACGACATACCTTCTGTCGCACGCTCCGATGCGTATCGTTACGCAACCTGCACTACGCTTATCCTTAAAACCAAATATACAACGCTTTAAAAAATACTCAAAACCTAAAACTGGTTACGTAAACCTATCTGGTAGCCGAGATACCAAAAGAAAACATTCCGAAAGCCAAAGTAAACAATCAAAACACAAGTTCAAAGCAAACAAACAAATCCGCTAGCGTCATTTCCTCGAAAGCTTTCGGTTGTCACTCATTTTTGAGGCGTACTCGCGGCGGTCGTGCCCTGTGGGCCTTTCTTATCGAACGGGGAATACAACAATGGCGCAACCCATTCGCTTCGCCGCCGAGCCCCACTAAGCTCTTTTGCTGGAGACCAGCGTTGTTTCCCTCGCTCAGCTACTTCTTGCGAGCCACCGACCTTGCACTCCCGCGCCCCCTCAAACGTGCCGTCGATAGAACGACGGGAGGCTGACTGACCCTTTCCTGTCTGCATTTTCGCCCAAGGCACTTTTCTTTTTCTTTTCGCCCGGCGGCTCGGATGCATGCAAAACAACTTCGACACCGACGACAAACGCCTCATTCTGTCCACTACGCTCAGACGTTCAGAGCCCTTCTTCAAACGTACTGTGCTCTTTGTCGCACTCCTGGCTTTACGACGCCGCTTCCGTTTACGCCTCTTCTTGGGGGCGCATTTTCGAGCCTTCCACTCGCAACTCATACCTCCTCAACTCTCTCACAGCTTTCGTTAACTGTCTCGCCCGCGCAGTCTGAATGATTCACAAACAAATCATCTTTTCGCTCATTCTCTAGACTGGCGGACAGCTTAACGCGCTTTGTAACAATGCATCTCTTTCCCTTTGCACTATCTAGCTCGCATTCCTGGGAGCCATCTACAGCTGCACTGTTATCCTCACACTTTACTTTCGCTCCATCTCCTGAACTTTCTCCGGTGTTCCTGACAAGCGGGTCGAAATCTGGGACACCACATGCAGGGATCCACCTGTTGCGACACAGTCACCGGACCCTAGCTCAAATGCCTCGGAGCTGTCCGCAACTGCTCTACTCTGTGCTTCAGTACACTCTCCCGACGTTACTATGGTCGTCTTGCCTAGCGAGTCGAATCCTGGGACATCGCGTGCAAAATCGACCGTAGCGACACATTCATTTGAATCTAGCTCACATGCCTGGGAGCTCACAAGTGCACTGTCATCTCTACTCTGTACTTTCGTACACTCTGGTGACCTTGCTCTGGTGTTCTTGCCTATCGAGTCGAAGTTCCATTGGACGTCGTTTGCAAGAACCACCTTAGGGACACCCTCACTTTGTGTCTGTGCCAGATGGTCTACAACTATCTTAGTTGTTTCACTAGAATTCCACTGGCACAGCACCTCGTCGCTCTTACTCTGGCCTTCGGCGGCCTCCACTCCTAGCGCAGCATCTTTCGCAGCTGATACCTTCGGTTCCCTCATGAACCCGCTGCTTTCACATGTGCTAGCCTTCTCTACGGCTCTGAATTGCACCGCACTCAACTGTTCCTCGCACTTCTCGTGCGCTACCTCTACAAACTGACCATTCCGCTGCTTTGTATATAACCCGCGTTTTAGCCTTTCAAGCTCCTCGTCTAACGCTTGCATCTCCTTCCTGTGTTCTTCAACCCTCTTTGCCTCCTCTATTTCCATCTCTCTCCACTTCTTCCTAAGTTCTTCATCCCTTATCCTCTCTTTCTCTATCTTTTCCTGTTCAATTAAAATTCGATTCCCGAAGTACTCAATGTCCTCCTTGTTATCGCTTCCGGCTATTAATTCACGGATTTGAGATGGCAGGAGTATCGTCGTCTATCTCAATGTCGAGCTCCTCACACAATTCTAACAGGCTATCCCTCGTCAATCTCGTCAGGTCCATGACCACTACTTGCTTTGGCTCAGCTGTGACAAACACAAACCCACCAGCGTTTCAATTCTGGGTCTAGAGAAATTGACGCCTGGCAAATCCCACAGCGGAGACCAAAAGCATAACACACAAGCAGCACCACGCGGCCAACCTCCTCTCTACCTTTCCTGTTTCTCCTTCACTCTTCTGCACACTCCAACATCACAAAACCTCCCGCAACGTACCCTCAAAAAAAACTTCCGCAAAACTCACATCTGCTCCTACCGAATTACCTGAGCTATTCTGCTTTTCCTAGCTTGCTCAGATAACCGCAGAGTGCTGCTCTGTGCCGAGATAACAACCACAGTGTCTAGGCAGTTGTTGGTCGTATCTATCTTTTAACGAGTCTAGGCTAAAAGACTCGATACATCTCAAGCGCAAAGCCAGGCACTCACCCCATACTGTGCGGTCATGGTACGCTGCGTCGGTCCCGCCGAATTCCAGGTCCTAGAGCTTCCGGCTGACCTCCGGTCCACGTCGCTCGCCGTCCATGAGTCTGATCCCACCGTCTGCCATCCAGTTGTTGCGACCCGGGGTGTCACAGCTCGTGACACAGGTCGTGGTATCCCGCCGCTGACCCCCAGTCGTTGCGACCTGCCTTTGCAGGCACCGGAGACCCGGGAGGAAGATGTTGAGGCAGCATGAAGAGGCTGAAGGGAAACTGAACTGAGGTTTAATTACAGTATTTACATGGCGAGCATTTCGCTCTACATCACGAAGACTTCGCTACATCGTGACGATCTCGTCGAAGGCCCGAGTCGAAGCTCTCCGAATCCTCCGAATCCTCTGATTCATCTCCCCTTGAGCCCACGGGGGCTCATTATAAAGAGTCACTTTTCCCCAGATCCCTAGATGGGGGGAAACATGCACAAATTGCGCTGTCCAATCACACGACACACGACACTTCCGACGGTGCCGCCCACACCCGCCCAGGTCCACGTGCCTGACAGGGGTGTTGCCACAGCATTGCACCAGTGGCACCAAGGTGGTGGCATGGGAAGGCCGCAGGATGAGGGACCCACGCTCGCACTAGGTGACGCATCAAAGGTCCGCCGCTGGACACGCCATTAGCAGGACGGATTGTCGTCCGCGGCGACGCTCTCGTTGTCCCCTCAAGAAAGGCGTCGCGACCGAAAACCATTGCGGTCGTCTCGCCGAGCACCCTGCGCATCGGACTGCATGGCGCCTCACTTCCCGGCTAGGAAGGATAATACACGTCTTTGAACGTCTGTCAGCGGGCCAGCAGCCCCTCGGAGACTTGTTCGTAGAACAGGGGAACGTCGCTCCTCCGCGGGCCCAGGCGCCGGTCATAACACTCCCAAATAGTGTCAGGAAATCTACCACTGTCATCAAAGCGAAAAGTATACAACCATTGCATACTGCCAGTTATAACATATGGGGCTGAAACATGGAGAATAACAAAACAACCTAGAGAAAAAGCTGAAGACCACACAGCGTGCAATGGAACGTAAAATGATAGGAATAACATTAACAGATTAGATGACGGCAGAACTGGATAAAGGAACAAAGAGGGCTTGAAGATATCCTAGTTGATACCAAGCGAAAAAAATGGACCTGGGCTGGCCACGTAATGCGCAGGACAGATAACCGGTGGACAGTAACAGCAACAGAATGGTTACCAAGAGATGGGAAACGCAGGTAGAGGAAGGTCGAGAGTTAGATGGGGTGAAGAAATCAAGAAGTTCACAGGAATAAAATGGAAGCAGCTCGCATAGGACAGAGTAGACTGGAGATCATTGGGAGAGGCCTTCGCTTTGGAGTGGACTAAAACAGGCTGAGACTGATGATGAATGATGATAATGTCGCTTCCTGTACTGTTCATAACCAGGTAAACGTCAGCCTCCTTCTTGACGGGAAAGATTTACTCAGCCTTGGTTCCGAAATTCCCGGCATAGGGTCGAAAAAGACTGTTCCTGAAAACCTCGCTATGGTACGTCAAGTTTCGCGCATTATTCCCGATCCCGATAAGGATCGCTGCAGTTCCGAGGGAGTCGACACCGTGTTCCGATGCAAGATGGTTGTTTTGGAGGTCAAGCAATGCGACACTGTTTTTTTCGGACGCCTTCGCTGGTTGTTCTACCAGCCGATAAGGAGATTTTGCCGTTCCTCTATTCGATCTATTTGACGCTAAAGCCAATGCAGCTGTCACCCTTGATTTTGCCTGAGTGAGGAAAGGTCAACATTGATAAAGTTAACGCTCAAGGCAAAATGCTCTCCAAGCAAGAAATCTTTCTCGTTTGTTCCATAGCGTCACTGAATGTAAACGCGATTTTCCGGCTTGCGTTTTTCAGCAACAAGATGTGCAAACCAGAGTTGCCATTTCAAGTCAATCCCTTCGGAACCAAGTACAAGCCCTCGATTTCGATCTCTTTGGAGCAACATATTAAGCAATCAGAAATTGATGATCTTTTCCTCGTGACATATTCCCAATGCGTTCTATATTTTCTTGCGTCATGTCGTGACGAAAGCTCGTACGTACTTGCTGTCGATTTCAAAATATTAATTACGCTATTCCGCAGAATCTTTCGTTCCCTGCCACAGAGTGTATCGCACCGCATGGCAGCGTTTATTCACCGGTTAAGCTGTGAAATTCATGTCAGCAGTTTTATCTTACGTCCAGTTTCATCTCATGGAACGATTCCCCTTATATTCAGATGAGATGAAAGCTGCACCGATTGTAGCATTTTCCTTGTTTTGAGTGACATATTTGAAGCCAACATTGACAAAACAATCTCTGTTCGCTTGGCCAGAGATTCGCCACAGATTGCGAATTTCAGAAATAATTTTTGAGAAAAGAAAACGTTTTAAATTTTCTATATTTGTAAGGTCCCTCTTTCTTCAAGACGTTTTTGGAGACAAGTTTTTTTTTAAATAAAAATTATCAGCAGTTTCCAGCCCCTCAGTCATGCATCTGAAACCGAAACTCGAAAGTTTCTGATTGAATAATGCGTGCCATGACTACATAGGAACTATTAGGTAGTAATAATTTCTGCTAAAATGCCCGAAAATCTTACTGGAGCACTTTGCAATGCATACGCTCTTGAATTGGGTAAAAATATTTCTTAACGGCTGCGCGGTTGCGCCATTCTTTTGTCCTGAAAAACAAAATCCACATTAAAGCCCACCAATATTTTCATTTCGCTTTTTCGATGTGGCCACTAAATTCTACTAATGCTACAACCTGACTAAGATCTGCCTCTGAAACAGTTACAGCAAGGCTGCGCGTCGGTCAAGTAGGGACACAAAACAAAGCGACAAAGAAACAAAGCCCGCGTAAAAACAGAACGTGCAGCTTCTAAGGAGAGCACGTACTTCGAGCGTGATGAATTTTAGACATATTCGATGTTTTTTTGATCACCTTAACATTTGCTTCAACCTTGAAACTAGTTTTTCTTAAAACCGTTTTATTTATTTATTTTCGTAGCAGACTCAGGTCTATGGGAATAATTTATATTCACATAAATATTTCTGTACAAAATTTACATCTGCTCTTTATTAATTATTCTGTGCAATGAAGCGGGATAACTTGAAACGAATGGTAATTTTCAAAATACACGCAGTCGCTGGAAAAACAATTGTGCCGGCGGAACGAAACTTTTTCCCAGTGTTTTCACGATAAGAATGCCTTAGATATTTGGGATTAATTACCGTTTCCCCGCAAACTTTATTAGCCTCATTACGTACCTCTCAAGTCGCTTTTGACTTACACCAACCATTTCTAAGTGGTGAGTGTCGGCGTAACACATTTCGGTAAGCTTTTAATTAAAATAACAAGTGTGTTTTTAATTGTTTGAATAATGAAATCACTTTAAACGTTTTAAATACTGAAGGCTTACACGGTAAATGTAGAACTGTATTTTCCGGACTAATAGTTCTTTCTCGAATGTGGTGACTTAAATAAAGAAAAAAAAAGGAATGCAGCAAAGGTAGGGAGCTTAACTAGATTAAGTCCAGTTTGCTAAGTTTTCAGATAGACACAGAGAACACGAATGCATGGAATCGACCATGTGATTTCAAAAGTTTGTGTTTCTAATCTTGACGTACTCTTTCCGCTTTGCCTGCGGTCGCTACATTTTTTTGCTTATTAGTCTGAATAGTACGTCCAAATGATTATTTAGAATAAATTACGTCGGACGAAAAACCACCCCCGAAGCACAATGCATAGTGAATCACACGCGTAATGCGAAAGTTGTGGGTTCGCTATCCACAGGTCGCGAGCTCTTTTTCTGCCACTTTAGCTCATTCTCCCCTTTATCGCCCACGTGAATTAAAAACTACAAATAACGGTCTGTATGCTTTCATTTGGCTTCATTATCTGTTTGCCTCGCACGGTTTTGTCAAGCGAAAATCGGGCTCTCAATTCATTCCCTTCACTGCGAGCATTAAGAAAGAGAGTGATGAGCCGCGAAATAAGGTTGCGCAACGGGCCAAACGTCGACGCCCCACACAATAAATACCCTCCAAGCTGGAGGAAGCAAAGGTGCGATGGGTGAGAGGACACCAAACAGCTTGAGGCACACGTGAACACCAAAGCAGCGCTCCCACAGGACGGAGAAGGGCCGACAGCACCAGGAGGGCAGGCAATGGCGCAACGAGGCAATGGCGACGGTCGGTAGACACGTGTTGTTATAGGACGCGCGGGGGTGTAATTTGGCGGACCGCAATGGCTCCGCAGACGTGTCGTCTCGGAAAATCGTGCTCCGCGCTGAACATACACAAAGGAGGGAGTTTTAGAATGCATCTTGACATATAGGCAGCACGTCGTTGGACACTGCTCCCAGGAGGGCCATTTTTGCCAGCTCAAGCACTTGCCGCATTTGTCCGACGGACGCTGTAGTAGAAGTGACGGAGAGGGAGGGGGGGGGGGGGGGAGGGGCGGCAATCGAACCGTTATGTCTTGGCTTGTATTACAAAAGGTGGAAGTTTAACGCGATTTTCTTTCCTGTCAAGCAGCATGACGCTGTTTACTCTTCGCGCAGTATTGATCCGAATTATATGGCACAATATCCTTGGTTCAGTATTGATTGGCGCGGTTGATGTGAACGTCAGTGGGGCACCCCTGTCGCTCGGCGGAGTTGAGATGCGTGTTATTACGGAGCGTTTACTCACATGCCGTGTGACGTAAAATTGGATACTGGGAATATTGAGTTCCAATCTGTCCCTCGCCTGATGTGGGCAGATGAAAGTGGCAAACACACACACACAAACACACAAACACACACACACACACACACACACACACACACACACACACACACACACACACACACACACACACACACACACACACACACACACACACACACACACACACACACACACACACACACACACACATATATATATATATATATATAAATTGATATATCAACTTTCACGAGGGCAGACACGCAGGCAGCATCCTAAAATATTTGATTCGCTAGCAAGTTTGATGACGATGATACACCTCATCCAATTTTCGTGACATAAAGAAATTATCTCGCTAACTACAACTATCATAATGTTTCCTCGAGAGAACTCTCAGAAAGCAGACTTCCACGCGTATTCGTCCTCATAACTATTCCATTTCCATTCCATGACCTGTTGCGCGTCGTCCTGTCTCCTTTCTACCTGTCTGTTGTGGTTTTTTCGCGCTTTTCTTAAAGATGAACTTCAACCAAGTCGCCCAACTGTCCCTGCTAATTGCCATGACCTGTTAGTAGTCCTGTACTGTCTTCGACATGGTCATATTAGTCGTTGTTGTTCTCTCCTTCATTATTATCATTGTACCGGTCATAGGCTGCGATTCGGTCGTCATATAGATCGTCCACTTTGTGCTCTCGTTTCTGCCGTCATTCTTGAAGTCGCGCCGTATAATGCTGTTTTGATCTCTTCTGTCTGTGTCCTCCGACAAACTTGTACAAGAGATTGTCGACACACACACGCGCTCCCTTTGCAAAGAAGAAAACGCTGTTATTTTCAATGCGACAATAGCAGCTCATTTGCGACCAGCTTCTACGATACAAAGCTTTTGGGACGTCCATACTGCCGAAGGACAGATAGTAAGCAGCCCCTCACCAGGTTTAGGTATTGCATGCTAAGAAGCGCGGCGCGCAGATCACGCAATGGCGATCGTGTGTGTAAAGTATAAAACCGCTACGTGGCTCGAAAACTGTCGATATTTTAAACAAAAGACGGCGCGACCGCGAGGGAACCGCGCTTCGAACGATAGTAAAAGTCACACACGAAAATGTCCCTACTCAACACACCCAGCTTGTAACGTCACCATCATGAATGTGATCATTCCTTGCACAAGGCGTAATTTCCCCACTGACATGGCCCGCATTTCTTTTCTG